>PITA01009661.1:0-76269 GCA_004023965.1 Spilogale gracilis | reverse complement strand
GTTAATACGCATTAAGGAAACCCTGAAAACTCAGCATGGAATGGTCTTAATGTTTTGGCTTTAGATCCTACACTGAGATCTTCATGAGCCACTCAGTACACACACAGATCTGGAAATTTCATCTCATAGACCGGGACGGACTGGTACTGGGCATGCCCAGAAGTAATGGTCAGTGTTCCTGATGGACTGGGAGGAGGGCTGTAAAAGAGAACAAGCCACGGTCAACAGGGACACTGCAAAGCTGTTCATTTCTCAGAGCACTCTCCTAACTACCTGCAACAGCAGAATGAGACACCAAGCGTTGCTGCTGGCGAGCTACACGGCTATGTGGGGGAAAGAAGACAGTGCTATCGAGGTGTTCTTAAGTTTGAACCAGACATTTTCTTTTGAGAATGTGTGTGTATTTTTTATAACAGGATTACACTATACCCATTCTAGTAAGCTTGCTCTGCCTCACCAGCAGGAAAATCTTTTATATGCCCACATAGTGTCCTTTTTGCTGACAGCATGGTATTCTATTATGTGGATACACTGTGACTGATCTAATAGGTGGATAAATGCAGGTTCATTTCCATTTTCCAATATTATAATGTTCAGAGGTCTACTCATATACACATCATTTTATCCTGATTGTCTCTGGATCTATAGTCTTACAAACACGATTTCTTAATCAAAGCATACTCATAATTTTGAGTTTGACACATATTGCCAGAATACTAGCAATTTATACTTCCAATATTGGAGTATACTGGTTCTCTTTTTCTTCTTTTTTGTCTTTTTAAATCTCTGCCAATCTGGTGGCAAAAGGGGATTCATTCCCTTTTTATTTTTAGTTTTTGGGTTACTACTAGTGCTACATATCACAAAGACATCTACAAAAGACTTAATATCCATTTTGTTTCTTTTAAAACTGTCTATTTGAGTCCACTGCCTATATTTATACTCAGATGTTTTTCTCTGATCAGTATGGGAAACTAATTTTTTTTTTTTGGTATGATACTAATGCTCACAGTTGTACTATTTTAGTCTCAACCCTGTGTTTTGGGTTTTGTTTTGCCAAGTGCTTAAAAATCGTACCAAAAAAATCACCTATGATTTCTTATGACTAGAACTACAGATTCATCTGCAAAAACTGGTGTCTTTAAAGATACTTTCTATTCAAAGCAAGGCATGAGTTTTCATTTATGAAGTATTCCTATACATATTGCAGATATTTATAATTATTTTATATAAGTCATATATAGTTCTTTGAGTTTCAAAGTGTTTTATAGTTATTAACATATAGGAATACATCTTCATGCCATTCATATAGTAATGAACTTAATATATGCACAAATATTAACTTCATATAATTATCTAATGGTAAACTGTTCTTAAGCTATTCAGTTGTTTCTATTTTTCTGCTGGCAACTAATAATTACTTTGCAATCACCATTCCAATATTTGTAATATTCCCCCCCTTTTTTACTTAGGGATAATTTTCAGAGTGAAATACACAGATTTTAAGTATACTGTTTGGCAAAAATCGAAAAATATACACACTCGTGTGATCACACCCCAATAAAAATAATTAACATGTCTGTCATTCAAAAAAACATTCGTGTCCCTGGTCAATTCCTCCCTACTCCCACATCCCCACATCCAACAACTACATTCTGACCTCTACTGCTAATGATTCTGCCTGTTCCTGAATTTCATACAGTCTGTAAGAATGGTCCATATAAGCTACACTCTTTTATGTCTGGTTTCTTTTACTCAAGATGTCTTTTTTTTTTTAAAACCAAAAAAATGTGTTCCTTTTTACTGAATAATATTTCACCATATTAAAAATACCACTATTTGTCTATTGTCTATCCACTCTCCTGTTGATGGCATTTGGTAATTATGAAAAAAGCTGCTATGACATTCATGTACATATCTTTCTTTGAGTGAAGTTTTCCTTTCTCTGGGTAAATACTGAGAAATAGGATTACAGGACCAAGAGCAGGTATATGTTTTACTTTGTAAGAAAACTGCTAAAGTTTTACAAAGTGTATAATTTATATTCCCGCGAGCACTGCAGAGTGTTCTTCTAATGTCCAATATACTGTTAGGCTCATCCTATGAAATTCTTTCACACATTGTGCCACTCTGTTCTTGCATTATGATCTGGTTATTTTTTAGTTTCCTCCTCTCTCCTAAAACGTGTATATTTCCCTATAAATTCTTTGGTGTACGTGTGTGTATTTTTAGGCCCTTTTCTACTAATTCCAATAACTGAATCATCTGTGGGGCTGCTTCTTCTTACTGTATTTTCCTGCTTCTTTGCATATCTTATCATTTTCTTTATTGGACTCTGCTCAGAGGGAATGAAAGGAAATGGAGACTGAAGTATAAGACATTGTTCTGTTTCTTTTCTTGAGAAAACAAACCCTTTCCTCTGTCTGGTAGTTAGAAAGTAGGCAAATGAACAAGAGGAAATATATCAAACAAGAACAAAAAAACTCTGTATCATGTAGGTATCCAGAGCTACTCCTTCCTAACTAGGTGGCCTTGGATAAGTTACCTAACTTCTCTGTGCCTCTGTTTCTATACTTGCCAAGAAAAATGAATCACTACCCCCTTTTAAAGATGTTATAAATATTAAATGAAATACGTACGTATACAGAGTTCCTAGAAAAGCTTAAGTGTTCAATAAATAACAACTATCAGTAGTAACTGCTCAATAAATGCTACTAGTAGGATCCGAGGTACCAATAAAAGACAGTAAGTCATAATCCTTACTCTAAAATATCCAATCCACATAGCTATGATGGCGTGATTAAATGTAATATGGTGGGTCCTAGCACCATTCCTTTTAAGAACAGAGTTATGGATTTAAATTTTGATTTTCCCACTCAGTAGCTGGATGACCTTCAAAATGTTATTTCTCTAAAGTCTCATTGTTTTTACCTACAAAGGAAAAAAATAGCATCTACCTACCTTTTCAGGGCTCTGGTGTGAATTAGCAAAAATATCAGATAGAAAACATACAGCATAAGATCCATTACCAAATAGACCATTACTGTTACAATTAAGGGGATCAAATAAGTAAATGCCCACAGCCATCAATTTTCTCTCAATCTAAAGGTTTATCATATACTGCATATTATAGTCTGATTCCCTGGAAATTTTTTTAATGAGTAATTCTTAGCTAAGTGGGGGTGGCAGGCATGGTGGGGGAAATGCCTAGAATAAGACGTGTATTGTTAAAAACATGCCTTGCATCGGATGGTTGAAAAAAAGGCTTAACTAAAGAAGGAAGTGGACGATAGCGTGTACCTGTCTCTCGCATTTATAGAGTCCTGCGCTTAAAGCAGAACAGACTTAGCTCATCGAGTTAAAAATATGAAAGACACAGCTGATGTCTTAAAAAAACTCCAAAAGCACAGTTGCGAACTATGGCTCCCCCACTGTGCCACCTAAGACAAAGGCCAGCATCCACACTGAGGTCCCAGAAGGAGGTGCGGAAATGCTTTCCGTAGAAGGAACCTGCCATCGTCTCTCCCTCTGTCTTGTGCTTCCCTACTTCAGCACCAACAGACACACTATGTAAGCACATGACCAAGTATGTCAGATACCATACGTTTGGGGGACATAAAGTTACAACAGAACTTAAATGGGTAAGACTGAGCGAAGTTTAATGATTGAAGAGATCTGGCTGCAAAGGGAGAATCGGGCTTGCCCTGGAAAGAACTGTGAGGTTGAATGAGATAAAAACAGCAGTGTTTTGCAGGCCAAAATGAAAAATTACCTGGCTGAACATATTAGAATGTAAGTCTTCCAAATTACCCAGATTTCCTTATGGGACCATGTGGAAGGAAGGAATGATCTAAAAAGGAAAGCTAGGACAGCCAGAGGACACTAGAAGCAATGCTATCAAGGCCTGTCCCAACAGACTGGCCATCAAGACAGAGTTACCTCTGTGATCGTGTGTCTGCCCTAACTGAAAAGCACTATTACGTAAACATAATCAGCCACAACTCTATACAGGGGTTTAACAATTTCTATTTTGTTATTTTATTGCTACTGTAGTAATAAAATCCTTACCGTATGGTGAGTTCCAGTATTTGAGCAAGTCTATCATGAAGCAGATTTGCCTACAAATGAGGAAAAAAATGTTAAAGAATGGATTTTTTTTTATTTCCCAAATGCCCATTTGTACTAATACAAATGCAATTTAAAAGCCAAAGCCCAAGTGCAACCACAAAGCTGACAGTACAGAGCGCCTTCATGTTTTGGCTTCTTCTGTCCCATCCACTAGAATTAAATTCCATTAGAATTAAATGTCCAGTTTCTCTTTCAGCCACGTTTTAGTCTCACTGGGAGAAATAAACCAAGAGACACATAAACAAAATACCCACAGCTAAGTCCCTGAAAACCACTGCACAAAAAGCACCACAGCAACTGCGATCCTCAACACTCAGTCTGGGAGCTGCCGTCGCCATTGGCTCGTCCTGCACACACAGATCAGCGACGACCCCCAGTCAGGCCGCCAGGGTTTTCAGTCCCCACCTGACACATTTCCTTGTGTTCTGTGGATCTGCATCAAGTGTGGAACCTACCAATTAATGACCAAGAAAATGTCCACAAAATCAAACTTTTCCCACATCCCCTCTACGAACAGATGGCAGCATCTGTTCACTTACTTACTTTGGATTCACACTGTGCCGCTATTTCTTCAAAAGGTGCTTTCTGGAATTTCTCTATCACAAGACGCCTCTTTTCCTTTTCCTGTTCTTCCATTCCACTGGTATCTATATAAATGTTTATAAAGACCCAATAAAGGAATTGGAGATAGTCACAGAACTTTACCAGTGACCATAAAAGCAAACAGTCTATAAATAAAAAATAAAGGAAATCTATAGAACGAGTTTCAAAAGGAAAAAAGCAAAAGACTGAGCGTCTCTAAAATATCTATTAAGGCTAGAAAGTAGATATACAAAACATTTTTTTTTAATCTAAGGGTTAAAGCTACATAGTACAAGATCCTTTCTCAAAAACTACCTTTGTCTCTCTTCTCAAAAAAGCAGGAGTGTGTCAACTTCCTGCAAGTCAAACTACTTCAAGGCCCTACCTGAAAGATGATTCTTTTATGAATATTCATGCCCTGGTAGATGAGATACTAAATTAAAAGTCTGCTGAACTTGATACTGAATGGCACAGCGGAAATAAAGAGCCATTTGGAATCTACTGTTTTAAGCCTTTTGCATTTATTTCCAGTTTGAAAAGACATGTTTTATCTTAAAATGATGTGTGGCCTGACCAAAGTTTTATGAGATAGTAAAATAAATAAATGCCTGCCTCGATACTACAGATGTACCTGTGTGCATTTGCTTAAGAATATGGAAATAGGCCTAGTTTATGGCTTATTTGTTAATGGTCTACTGCAACCCCCCCAGCAATTTGTCAGGTTGTTTTGTTTGTTTGTTTTCCTGGTCGAGAATTTCATAGAGTGAAATGCACTGTGTTCGATGTTCTTTAACCCAGGCTGCTTTTCAGAAAGACAAACTGTAGGTTATAAGTAGCTAGTTTTAAAAAGTGGAAATAAAAATATTTGCAGGTAGAAAGGAAAACAGGCTATTATAGATTTTTTTCCTTTGAAACTGTGGCAGGTTAACAAAACTGAAGAATTTATACACTTCTGAATGACTCATAGAGAATTATGATCAGCTCTCTGTTGTTCACTAGATCACGGTAAGCCGTTGAAATGGCCAGAGGCCCGGCAGGACACATAAATGTTGACGTCAGGTCAGGTAAAAGCAGTAGGAAAGAGGGAATGTGGACAAGATGCGGCAGGTACACCCTGGTCTGATGTCAATTTCTGAGGATACTTCCAATTAAATTTGGCCTGCAGGCAGCAAGTCTGTTTGCCGTGCATTAGGCAGTTCTCAAGCTTTTTGGTTTCAAGAGTCCTTTACATCCTTGAAAGTTGAGAGAAAACCAAATGGTTATATCCCTTGATATTTTCCATATTACAATATAAAACCGAGAAACTTTAAGAACATTTAATTTCTTTAAAAATAATTCATTTTAAAATTATGAAAGGATTGTATGTTAACATAAATAACATTTACCTAATGAAAAAATGATCATACTTCCTGAAGTAAAATTCAGTGAGAAGAAAGTCCCTGTTTTATATTTCTACAAATCTCTTTAATGTCTTGGCTTAACAGAAGGCAGCTGGATTCTATCTGCAAATGCACCCAACCTACTGCAGTATGTTATTTCGGCTGGAGTACATAAAGAGAATCTAGCTTCAGAGAGATATGTACTCTGCAGGTAGAGTTAGAGGCTATTAAAGGCTATTAAAAAATTTTTACTTTTGTTCAGACTACAAATTTTATCATTAGAAGCAAATGCAGTGAGGATGCTTTTTTTTTTCCTCTTGAAGTCACAGCTTCATTTCATTTATTTTCCAGAAAATGCCTACCAAATACCATAGATTTTGTCAGTTGTTTTTTTCTTTCTTTTTAAAGTAAAGATGGTGTTCCTCTTAAAAAATGACTAGCTCAGGGGCACCTGGGTGGCTCAGTTGGTTAAGCACCGACTCCTGATTTCGCCTCAGGTCAGGATCTCAGGGTCATACTAGTACATATAAAAGTACATATTAAGGGGGAAAGAATATTTTAATAGCCTTTCACAGAACTCTGGGTATTTTTTCTTGGACATTACAACACAATATGAAAAGTGGTAGTTTTCTTAGAAGTTTGCGATACAAAATTTGAAATCTTACTAATAAACTTTTTTAACTAACGTTAGGCTATGGTAAATCTGTTGGTCTATTTTATACATTGAATAATCTTTATTTATGCATGATTTTGTAACATCATGCAGTGGTCATGTGGAATACTGATTCAGTGGTTTATGCAAGTCCTCTAAATGTAGACATGTTTTTCTTAAATCATATTTGGTAGTTACTACCAATGATCTCATTAGAAGCATCTAAATAGTTTTTTCTTTCTTTCTTTTTTTTAACATATAATGTATTATTTGTTTCAGGGGTACAGGCCTGTGATTCATCAGTCTTACACAATTCACAGCGCTCACCATGGCACATACCCTTCCCAACGTCTGTCCCCCAGCCACCCCATCCCTCCAGCAACCCTCAGTTTGTTTCCCGAGACTGAGTCTCTTATGGTTTGACTCCCTCTCTGGTTTCATCTTGTTTCATTTTTCCCTTTCTTCCTCTGTGATCCTCTGTCTTGTTTCTCAAATTCCTCATACCCTATGTGAGACAGGGTAGCTGTCTTCCTCTGACTGATTTATTTCACTTAGCATAATACCCTCTAGTTCCATCCATGTCGTTAGAGGCATCTAAATATTTCGGTGCTGTCAAACTCACAGTGGCAGACAAAAGTCAAAATTTTACTTTTGTTCAGACTACAAATTTTATCATTAGAAGCAAATGCAGTGAGGATGCTTTTTTTTTTCCTCTTGAAGTCACAGCTTCATTTCATTTATTTTCCAGAAAATGCCTACCAAATACCATAGATTTTGTCAGTTGTTTTTTTCTTTCTTTTTAAAGTAAAGATGGTGTTCCTCTTAAAAAATGACTAGCTCAGGGGCACCTGGGTGGCTCAGTTGGTTAAGCACGGACTCCTGATTTCGCCTCAGGTCATGATTTCAGGGTCATGGGACTGAGCCTGTGCTGGGCTCTACATTTAGCAGGGAGTCTGCTTGAGATTCTCTCTCTCTCCCTCTACTTGTCCCCCTCCCCAAGTTGTACACACTCTTTCTCTAAAATAAATAAATCTTTTTAAAAAAACTGACTAGTTCAGCTTGTAAATCATGGCAATCAAAGAAGTGCTTTATGTGTACTTTCCAAAGACATGCAACCATGGCTTGAGATTTAATAAAGTAATTTATATTAAGAGCATTCCTAGGATGCCTGGGTGGCTCAGTTGGTTAAGCGACTGCCTTCAGCTCAGGTCATGATCCCGGAGACCCGGGATCGAGTCCCACATCGGGCTCCCTGCTCGGTGGGAAGCCCGCTTCTCCCTCTCTCACCCCCCCTGCTTGTGTTCCCTCTCTGGCTGTGTTTCTCTCAAATAAATAAATAAATAAAATCTGTCAAATAAATAAAATCATAAAAAAAAATAAAAGAGCATTCCTAAATAAAATCTTCATTCTAAAATAACTGTGTTTGTGGTGCTCAAGAATATGAGCACTGCTAGACTAGTGTGATGCTACTGCCTCCTTCATTCACATAAACCAAACGCAGCATAAGGGCTAACTGTGTCTTCACACTGTTATGCGATGTTATAATGAAAGTATTTTTTGCTTGAAGGATCCCTTGAAAGAGCCACCACAGGCTAACAAGGGGTCCACCAGACACACTGTGAGAACCACTGCCCTAGACTGTAAAATTCTCAACATGACTTATTCTTGTTGTTATTATTTTTAAGTAGGCTCCATGCCCAAAATGGGGCTTAAACTCACAACCCTGAGAATAAGAGTCACATGCTTTACCACTGAGCCAGTCACATGCCCTATAACATGTCCTATTAATCTTTAAATGTCTCAAAATATATTGCATATAACTGGGTGTTCAAATTGCTTACTGAATGAAATTAATTTTATTTTGGTGAATTTGACACTGTATTATTATATAATTTAAAAAATCCTCTAATGGATTAAAAGCTGATAAAGATCAGATTTTATTTTATGCATGATGGGTGCTAGAGCACTCCACTTTTCTCGATACTAATTTCCTTATTCTAACAGCTCTGAAAAAAATGAGTCATTTTCCACACTATATTGTTTTACCAGTTAGAAATGAATTAAGAATAAGGTATCATTCGCATAGCAGTAATTTATATCAATACTTAATTGCAAGAACCACTTTAAAATTTTTAAAAAGAGGCAAATCATATAAAATTTATTTCTGTAAGGGCCAAAAGGAGAAAAAAAAATCAGAGCAGTATTTTATGCAATATGAAAAGATTAGTCAGTCAAATGTGGGTATGAAATTTGCCATCAGCATTTATTAGCTATGTAACCTCGGAAGAGTTTATTAATTCTCGGCCCCAATGTTCTTACCGATAAAATAGCAGGAGTTAACACGGTCCTCTAACATGCCTACCTGCTAACAATCTCAGCCAGCTCCTTTCTCCTACCCCATTAGAAACATGCTGCTAATTACACTGCTGTGTGCCTACTCTATTTAATTCACTCAGAATTATTCAGAATTTCATTCCCCCACCTCCTACAAAAGGAACTATGTTATTTCTCCTAAGTCAATGCAGCCTGCATGTTGGCCATCTTAAATAAGTGTGGCATTAAAACGCACTGACATGCTTTCATAATTCTAGGGAAGTCACTGGACTGAGAAGAATTACCTATGATAAGACAGGGCAGGTTTAAAAGTCTAAAAAAATGTAGCTGAATAAATCAATTACAGATCTATGCAGAAATGCCAGGTCACTTTATTCTGACACCTTATCAAGTACTAAGACAGAGATAAGCTAGCAAATCATTAGAGGAGTTAACAAAAATCTCACCAATTGCTTTCTTCAATGCTTCAAAGGTGATTTCTTCAGTGTTACTAACCTAGAGAAAAATGATTTTAAGTAAATGAAGAGTTAATAAGAAAAGTCAATATAAATAACACTTTCAACTAGTTACAAGTCATCTAAGAACGTCTACAATTGTTTTTCTTCTTTGTGCTGGCTGGATTTGTGATTATCCTCCTTATCAAATAATCTCCACTTCCTCCTTGTTTGTACCAGTGGCCTAATGCAGGGATTAACGCAGGCCTGGCAGAATCAACCACCACTGAATTACAGAGCTCAATCTCCACTCATGGGATGTGCAACAAGGTCTGAGTCCCACCGCATAAACTAGGCTTCCCTAAGTAACAGTGCTTTGAGATATTCAAGGCAGAGAAAATTATGTAAATACAGTTCAGCTATGCACTACATGAAAACTGAGTACTCTACACGCTCTGTAATTTTGGTGCCATATACAGTTTACAAATAAAAAATAAACTGAAAACTTTAAATGGTTTAAAAGCAAGAATCACTACTACTTTGGGAAGTGTTCAGTGAGTACAGTTAACATCTTAAAACAATCATATTCTGGTTCTTCTAAGGTCAACCACCTAGACTTATTTTCCAGAAATACCCTTTAATAAAAAGCTTCACCCCTTTCTTGCTTTGAGATATATAAAAGGCATGAAATCAACTGCTTTATGATAAAAAATGAGTAATACTTTTAATGGCATCAGCACATTTTCAGGGGAAATATACACAGTTACTATAGTATCTCTGAAGAGAAGTTAAGAAATGATACCTGAGTACTTGCCTGGGCCTCTGGTCATTCCCTAATTTTAGCTCATGAGCTTCTTTTGCTAAGTCTAAGGCAGCTAACGAAAGCAAGACTTCATGCTTTGCACCTTAGCTTCTCTGTAATACAAAGGCTTTAGCTGGAAATCAAGCAGCAATAGTTCCACTACCTCAGTTTTTCTACTGAGGGTTCATATTTCTAGTTGAAGTCAGATTAAACTTGGGAATCTTCAGTTGCTTTGTTCTAGATATTTGGAGCAGATATACAGGATTAGGCTCTGGCTCATTAATCACTTGTATCTAGTAGTAGTCTAATACCTCAATGAAAGAAACCCACTGGTTAGGAATTTTAGAATCTTGAGAAACAACTATAGTACAGGGAAAAGAACACAGAAGAACTATGAGGCCAACCTTCTTGTTACACGTAACTGTTAATTATTACCTGCTCAATCCCAGGTAAGTGAAAAGTTAAAATTCTTTATTCCAAGAACTCTTCTCTATTGGTCCGGGTTTTCCCTAACTTGGACCATCATGATGCAGTCTGTCCCTCTCCTTTCTTGTTTTTAACCTCCTTTCTCAGACTCTCTTTTAGTCACTTCTTGGTCCTGCCCATCCTGCTCTGGAACAGGCTACTGCTCTCCTGCCTCTTTCCTGACCTCTAGCCTGGCTGTTGCAGGTCGTCCTTATGCCAACTGGATGCTATTAAAAGGATACACTAGCTGGTCTCTCTACCTCCCGCCTCTTCTTTCCAGTTTAGTCTGGCCACACTTCGGAGACTCCTTTCATGAAAGCATTTCCCCAATAATGACACTGCCCAAATTTCAGTGTTTCCTGACTTCCTACCGGATTTTACACAAAGCCCTCAGGCAGGTGACAAAACATATAATTTGGCTTCAGTTTTGTTTCCCACTCTTTTGTGAGTCCTATTAAAAAGGAAAGAAGACCAACTGCTTTATATTAGTGTTCAGTGATTCATATATTTCATACAGTATGGCTGTTAAATATAAGCCATCTACTTCATTTGGTGCCCAACCAAACTACGGTCTGTTTGCCTCTCTAGAACACCAGTTGTGCACTCTGGAGAAATGGTGCAAAGGAACCAGCCTCGGGGAGTTTCAATACTCCTTTTACTCTTGATGACTTTGCCCTTATTCAGGATCTACAACTCTAACCTAGACTGTGTAACACCCTTGAGCCTACATAAGATTTGTCTTTTTCCAATCAGACTAGTTGTTATGTTGCTACCACTGGTATCTTACTAATTTTAGAGCACCTAGGAAAGCAGCCTCTGACTAATACTACACTAGACTTATTTTGTTAGCACACACACAAGTTTCTTTACTCGTATTTGAGAAAAGACAGGAATGTGTAAAACAAAGATCTGTTATTTGTCCTAGAATAAAAATGACAATTCTTATTAGCCAACCAGTGACTTAATTCTGTACAAAGAAAAATTCAATATGCACACAAAACGTAATACGTATAGCCTTCCATCCATTCCCCCAAGTAATCAAGCACTATTCCCTTTTAGAAAGAAGAACTAAGAGGTGATTTTAATAGATTATAGTAACAATCTGAGTCATAATTAGGGAAAACAGAAGTTTGCTATGATCTTATCTAAATATTCAGACTTCTAAAAAGAATTACAAGCTCTAAAAGCAGATATTGGATATATCTGAGGACTAACCAGGACTATGTATATAAAATTCCACATAGTTCTATCAAATACAAAAGTACTGTTTCCTTAAATGAGCAATTCTCTTATTTGATTCATCATTAGCAAATACAGTTATTCAGTTTGATATTTTGTTACACCATTAACTGGTGAACACTTAATGACGTGAACTTCTCCTCTCCATGCTATGAAATTAATTAGTTCTGAAGGTAATGTTACTCTGTCTTCTGTACGCAAAATCAGATCACATAATGGTAAATGAGTTTGAAACTCCAATGTGCTCAAGTACAATCTTATAATAAACTGTACTCAACTTTTCAAATATTTGGTGTACATCATATCTAAGGACTTACAGCAAAGAGAAATCGGGGTCTTTAACAAGTTAAATAGTAATGGACTTCGAATTACAAATTGTATGTTCAAGAATCTTCTGTAGTAATTCTTCATATAATACAAATGCTTTCTTCAGTTCATTTTATCAGAACAGACTGATTTCTTTGCAACAGCTTAATATATATATATATATACATATTTTTTAAATGATTAAAAAGAGAATGGAATACCACTCAATAAAATTTATTTAATTTGATAAAGTATATAAACTAAGGCTTTAGATTAATTTTCCCCTCAAAAAGTAACAGCAGCAAATTCACAATTAAAATACAGAGCTAGTACAATACTCTCCTGAATAGTAAAACATATAAATTAAGATGGCTTTCAAGAGGTAAATTTAGGGAAGATGATTTTTCTTGAGCTTTAAACTGGCAAGAAACTATACCCACCATATTTCAAAATGAACACTGTCTCTTAACTGCTCTTGACACTACGCCGATAATTTCTTAATGAAACTGCTGGTTCTACTTACTAGGGAGTGGAACAGCATAAAAGATGGAAGCTAGGTGGCTAGAACCTTACCACCAGAAAGTTGTAATTCCTGAAGATTGACAGGGATTGGGGAGGCAGGGAGCTGTGACAGTATGAATTCAGGCAAATTCCTTCCCCTTTGCTAAGACGGACAATCTCTTATTTATACTGTATCATGAGAAATAATGCAAAACCTAGGAAGGCAAACAATAGATAAACTCCAAGGAGGAGGCTGATTTGACATCCTGGTATTTCAGCATTTTTACTTGCCTATCAAAAAATTATCTGGTCATTTATGCAGAGTACATCCTAGACAATACTGGCTGCTTTCTTCTTCCTAAAACTCAGGGCACACGTTTGTGCTCTACCGAAACAGGAGAGCACCAAATCTGACATTTCAAGTACGTCACAGTCCTTAAAGAGTAGTACGACACTGATACAGTGATCTGTTAGAAATACTATCAAACAATAAAAAATACTCCCTTCCAGATGAGGCTTTGCAAACTTCCACGTAGTATTTGCCTTCCCATGAGATTGTACAGTTTCCTTTATTCTCATAATGTGTTTAATCTTTAAAAATAAATAGGATTTGGAAACCCACCCAATTTAATAACAGGCCTTATATAACATTTCTTACTGATTAAAAAAAAAAGTCTGTTTCACAGTTCCTTTTATTACACTGAATTACAATGTAAAACCTAATGACCTCAATACATAGTTAAGTTTATGTATCTTTACTGAAAGGTGACATGAGTTTAGTAAAATAAATAAAAAATAAGCTCAAGGCTAAATGATATTAATGTCTACTCATAGCATTGTTGATTGGAGGGATAATTTAGAGTTATATTTGTTTCTAGTTTGAAAGAATGGAGGGGCAAAAAGTTCTTTTAAATTCATGTCTATCTCAAAAAAGTACTCTGCCATACACTTTCAGCAACTTACCACATCATCAGAAGGACTGCTATTGGGTAAAATATCCACCTGAATGGATACAGTGTCCACAATACTTTTTCTTCTAGAAAGTCGGTCTTCATCTAAAATAAAAATGTTTTTTTCCCATTACTTGCTAGTCAGATAATGGTATGTCATTTAAAAACTCTACTTATTTCAGATTTCAAAAGATCTTACAAAGTTTTCTTTTTTGCTCTTTCTCAATATATAAAACACTGTGTTCTCACACTTTTAAATTTCATCAAGCAGATTAAAAAAATAGAACTGATGGGGTGAACTAAGGTTAATAGTTTTATTTTCTAAAAAGGGGCACTCAGAGGTGCAAATATTAACATTACCCTAACAGTTAAAAAATAAATAAAACAAAAGTCAACAGCAAAAGGAGGAATTACATCATCTAAACTGAATATATTTTACTGACACTCACACTATTGCCCTTATATCTCTCATTTCTCTCCCTAACAGTGAAAGCTGTGCATTCTCAGGAACCCATGTCTGCAAGTGCTTATCATGCACCACATTTGTGGACTGAAAGGATCTGCTGCTTCAGTCAACAGCACCTTCTCTACCCTTTCCAACCATTCAACTCCACTGGCTCCTTACCTTTTGCTTAAGTCAATCACCTGTCCAGAAAAATTTGCTCTTCCCTTAAACGCTCTAGCTAATCTACTTTCTCCCCGCTTTTGCAAATGTGCTTGGTCTGAACCAAATGCTCTAACCTGTCACCACCCACTCTTCTTAACCCCTGCAGTTATAATCCTGCCCTTAATTAACCACTCTTCTCAAAAGAGTGTGTGTCTTCCCACCCAGTAAGTTCAACAGCTATTCCTTGGCCCATTTTATGCCTAACCATTTTGTGGAAATTTGAATTTTTTTTATTATAATCTCTTCCTACACATTTTTTTTTTACTTGACTTTTCTCCTTCGGCATTCGACAAATCTATTAAGTGATTAAACACCATGTCAGATGTACAGGGACTGAATGTAGTCCACACCAGCTTAGCAGGTAAGACCCAAAATAAACAGTCACACAAATAATGAAGCACGATGGAGAAACACAGGGTGCTAGGAGAAGATACCTAACAGTTATGATTTCATCTGAAAAAAGGAAGCCCCTTTACATATTCCAATACACAGAATCAGGTTTATTCAACCACAGTTGAACTTGACAAGTACATTTCTCTTCTGAGCTCCCGTCCAGAAAGAAAAGAAAGAAAAGAAAATTTTCAGTTTTAGTCAATTCTACTTGACATGTTCTAAACCCAATTTTAGCATCTCTAATAAACCATCTTTATGTCACAATGCCCTATTTATTTTCAAGAGGGCCATCTTTAAAATTCTGAATCTTTTCTGCCTGAATTCTTAGGATAGCTTCCTACCTGATCTATTTGCTCTCTCCCTTTTATACTGCTAACAGTGTTATTTTGAAAGTAAATCACCTTTAGTTTTAATTATAATTTTAAAACAAGTACAGCCTGCACACTGGTGCAGAGCTTCCCAAGCCTTACAATTGGGTATAGAACACATCAGAGAAAAATATAAGAGGCTGCTCACACTAAAGGCTCTGACTGCCCCAGCCCCCACACAGCTACTAGAAGGGCTAAGGAGATCAATTTGTAGATACACCTGGAATGTTTCCAACAGCAGCTGGGAAGCTCAGCTCTAGAATCTATGTCTGATAGCACAGTTACTTCATAATACGACAACACCCCATCCTTCTAATCCTATTTTATACATACTGTGATTTTCTTCTATGGAAAGAGTCAAGAATGAAGACCTACAAGAGGGCCAGCACAGATGAAGAAATTGGTTTCTTACCGACCACTCTTCTACATCACAGTAGCCTTCCATGGTAGTAATTAAAGCTGGAGAACAAATATGGTTGTTCACCCTCTTTCGAACCAGAGAGGCCTGCAATTCCAGCTTCTCTGTGGTTTATATGTAACTAGTTCTGGACAATAAAGAACAAACAGTAGTCCAGAGAGCAGCTGCTCCATCAGCCTGAACTCCAGACATGGGTGCTATGAAGCTATGCACAGTTAATTTGAGCAACAAATCTTTACTACTTTAAGGCACTAAAATCTATGATTGTTAGCACAACTTAACTTAGTCAGGGTTAAACCTTGGCACTACTAATATTTTGGGCCAGAAAATTCTTGTGGTGGGGGGGGTTTCTGTGCAGACTGTTTAGCTTCTACCTACTAGAAGCCAGAAGGGCTACCCCACCTGTCCCTGCCCCACAGTGGTAATAACTAAAAATGTCTCCAGGACTGACAAAGGTTTCCTGGCATGGGCAAAGTCACCCTCAGATGAGAATCACTGACCCAGTCCACCCTGACAAATAACAGCAATACTACAACACTACCTATATGCCACCATCACATCGTAAGTTTCTTAAAACACTAATAAGCGCATCAGTCCACCAAGCTACCTACTTCTTGATGAATTAAAAAGCCATTTGGGGTCTCTGGTCAGATCTTACCAACAGTAATTTCAACTGCTCCCTAATTTATCTAATGTTGAAGTAAAATGTGCTATTCTCCCATCTCTGAGTATGCTTTGGCCTCCTGCCTTCCATGCTCTTCTAGAAACAGAAACCCTTGTTTATTAGTTTATTACTTACCCTTCTTTATACCCTCCCACTATAAAAAGTCTTACATTTTTGAAGGCCTAAATGAGTATCATATCCCTTTCTTAAAATTTTAAATATTACTCCAATTATTTTTACTTATCCCTCTTTCTTCCAGATATAAAAACTTACTATCAGTTATGACTGATCTTCCCCTATTACCCTTCCATCAATATCACCCTTCAAATATTTCCTGGGCCTTGTATTAAGACATGTAAATTAATGCCTTATCTTGGCAATCACAGCGGGAATGCAGTGACAAACTCTCTGCTTTGTACCTACCACACAGGACACACATGGGTTCTGCTCTAAGAAGTCTGCAGGTACGGATGAATACCTACACAACTGTGACACATCAGTACAGACTGTTCTGCTACAGACTGAAAACACTTCATGTCCTGCTTGTCGCTATGACTACGACCTAGACACTCTACTTTTTGCTGCTTCTTCATGATCATACACTTTGATATAAATTACCAAACATAATGACATCAACGGAGCTGCTACAAAGTAATATGTGGTCATCACTGCTGACTTGTTTTTATCTTCTAAGCCAGTCAAACTGTCAAGGCCTCATCAGAACTCAAAATGAGGAATAACAGCCTATTTCTCACAGGCATAAAAGGATTTCTAGGCTAACATACAAAGGATGATGGTTAGCAGAGAAAAGTCAGCTTTAAAGTGAAGATAATAATAAAAGGGGAAGAGAGGCATGAGGGCAGGGAAGGAATCACTGGGTGGCAAAAATCAATGGGAACACACTCCAAGGGACGTAGATTTAAGATTAAAATTTTTGAAAGGGAAGAAAATAAAACATAATGGGGAACTCTAATGTTATGTTCTCAAAACTTTACTCTTCCGACATATACAATCACCTGCATACAGCAGTCAAGCAGAAAAGCCCAGGTGTAACTATAATCAGATATCACGGACACCCATGCGAATGTAAGGTTTCTAAAATAGAGCTTAGGGAGATAATGCGCTTGGTTCCCATGGACCACGTGTGTCTGTTCCTGACCTGCTTTTCCAAGCTTACTGAATGCATCCTCACTGCAGCCTCCGTGGACTGCACCATTCTAGGGAACTGCCCTGTCACCATCTCAGTGTCTGATTTATACACCTCTGGGGAGACTGCGGCTTCTCATCCTTAAGATAGGCTGGGGTAGTGCCCGACACTGCTTGCTGTGCCCTCGCCACTTTCCTATCCCTCTTCCTGCTCCGTTTGCTGTGTCTGCTATTGACAATGGTGACCATCATCTCTTCTTATTGTTTCTAACTAGAACATGGAGTTTAGAAGCAATTCTTGGACAGAGCTATGCTCATTACAATCTCTGAATTCCCACACAAAACCCATCTCTGACTCCTAACTGCCTTCAGGGCACCCTACTTGGTTGCTCACTGTCAAAGATGCTCAGCAAGAGGCTATTCCTCTAAACTAGCCACTTTTTCCTATTCATTTCTGTTAGTGAAAACTCCATCCTTCTATCATCCAAGATCCAAAACAACACACGGAGAGTTACATCTGTCTGAGATACCTATCTTTTCCTTTCTTTACTTAAACCCTGTCGTACCACCCAGTTCTTTAAAAAAAAAAAAAAAAAAAAAGAAGGCAACAGAAGCAGAAAATACACCTGGCTCCTAGCCTCAGCAGTGTGCCATCAATCCAAGCATCCAAGGCAGAAACCAAGACAAATCTTTGGTTTTCTCCTTGTCCCCTCATATCAATTAACTGCTTATAAATTCTTTCTTATAGGTTTTCCTGGAATCCACCCACTTCTGTATTACCACTTAGTGCAGGCCACGGTCATCTCTCCTGGTGACTACTGAAGAGCATTCTAAGTGACTGCTCGGTCTCCACTCTGCTACAGGACCACCACAGGACCACCACAGTAATACCTTGACTTTAAAATCACTTCTTGACTCTCCACTGCTTGCAGAATAGTATAAACTATGCAACTTGCATTTACAATTCCCAACCCTACTCCTCCGATTCAGTCCAAGTACAGTAATTTCCTACTAATTCCCTAAGGAATCAAGTTCTTGCCTACCCTCATTTTTTCACACATGACATCACACTTCTGAAAGAAACATTTGCCTAACACCTGCTTCAGGCTCAGCCTAGGAACTGTTCCCTTTGGAAGACACCCCTTGCCCACCAAACCTGGACCAAATGCTCTCCCAGCTGCTGCCTGGGATCCCCAAACTTCTGTGATCAGAGCACTGAAGGACCGTTTTAACCTTCCAGTTATTTGTCCTGTTCAAGACAAACTGTGTAAGGAATTAGCTTCTCTGCTTTGCATGTGGAATAAAACTGGTAAAACGGCACCATGGGGAAACTGAGAAAATAGTCACTCAAATTCTCTTCCATGCTTTGTGGTCCAGATGAGGAACCCAGTTGAGAAAGACTATCAGTTCTGTGAAAGAAGAGCCTTCTACCTATTTTGTTCATTCTTGCTTCTATTTGCACAGAAGCTGGATCTGTAGTCATAAACATTTAATTATACAAGTTCACTATAGTCACTGACACCTTGACTGATCTAGCTGAGGGGAAATATTTACCATACGTTTAGACCTACACTATTCACTCAAGTTCTAGGTTGTTTTGGGATAGAAGAAAAATGCCATAATCATCTTACATTTATGGACCACTTACTATAGGTCAGTCACCAACAGTTCGATAAACTTTAGGTAGACCATTTACCATTACATTTCAATCGTGTGTCTGTCTTCTCCACTAGATTTTAATCCTTAACATCTTGTATCCTCAAAATCCACAACAATGTTTGGTATATGGTAGGCACTCAGTCAAGGTTTATGGAATATGTGAAAAAAAATAATCTGGATCTGAAGGGATGACTGAACAATCTTTATGTACATGGAAAACAGTACTCTTACCTAATCAAATTATTTAATCTCCATCTTATTATTCTCATTTGTAAGCAAAGATAATACTACTTACTTCACCCAACCTTTCAGGATTAAATGAGAAAATGAATACAAGTGCTTATCTCAGTGACTGGCACAGAGTTAACGCATACTAACTGGCTGCTAATATTTTCATGATGACAGGTATATGCATGTTTTGCTTTTTCTCTTGATATAGTCTTCTTAACTCCCTTATTTTTTTTTAATGAGTATCTGATGGTTACACAGCAAAAAAAAAAAATAAAAATCAAACAATTATACCATAAAGTATCACTACGTCTTCAGACTCTCTCTGCATTAAGGCAGGACGTATGTGCCACAGACTGATTCTAAACTATCAAAGTTTTTATAAATCAGAAAAACCGCAAACTCTGGGATTTCTATGCAGTTACATAATTAAATATATACTGAAATATTCAGAATTCCTCCAGTCAATGATAAGAGAGGCATTAAGAATGAGAATACATCTATCTACTGGGTGGGGTGAGAAAACCATCTGTTAAAAAAAAAGTACCATAATTTTCATTAAAAATTGTTACTTGTTAAGAGTCCCATCTGTTAAAGAGTTAAAGGAACAAGGTAAAAGGACAAAGAAGGGTGAAAATATACTACAGCTACTGGGAAGGTAAAGGGAAATAACCAATGAACTTATAACTACATAAAATATATGGGGCCACTGGCTCCATTTCTAAAAGGCAAATTTTATTAAGCTATTTTCCTAGAGGGAGGTGAGGGAAGGGCAGGCCAGACTGATACCTGGATTTACCTTTGTGCTTGTGCCTGGGTTTATGAGGTTTTCTGCCTGAAGGAAAGAGAGCTAAATCCAAATTATAAGAATGAAATATTTTTAAGGTCTTTTTTAAAAAAAATGTTTTAAATTACACAACTGTACTACTGTTTTGTTTTTAGCACTTTTATATCCCTAAGGAATTCATGGGGTATGGAACCTTTCATAGTATAGAATGTAAAAGAAAATGCAAAAGCATTCATTAACATCTCAAAGGATCATGAACTATCTTTGTAATAAACATGTATGTTTTGGATCCACATTATAAAAAAGATAGCTATTTACAAAGACTGTGCTATTTTTAGTGATTAATCCAGAAAACGACCTAACTCAGTTTTCATATAGTGTCCCCAAAGCAAAAACTAGATCTTCTACTAAATTTAATACTTATATGATCATGAAATGACAATGAAGGCAAAGGATAGAGACACTTTAATTTTAGTTGGTAAACACTGAATCCAAGACACCATGCAGTTTTGCCTTAAAAACAATTATGTGAGGCAATGAATATAAGGAAATACATGGTGCACAGAGGAAAACACATTCTTTTTTCTCCCCCCCCCCAAGTTCCAAGATTCATTGTTTCTGTACCACACCCAGTGCTCCATTCTTAAAAGGTCTGCAGGCTTTTTACAGAGCAGACAGTCAGCGCTCTTTCCAATGACAGCAGTTCCGTGACTCATTCAGCTCAAGAGTCACAAATCACTCATTAAACAATTTACATATAGTTCTATAAGTCAAACACAATGTGGGTGACTGGGGGAAGATTTCCATGGGCATCTCCGTTTGATGTACACTAATAAATTAAGTATAATGCTAACAATCACTTAAGGACTCCATTTGATGATGATAAAATCACGAGATTTACTAAAGTTTTTCAAGAGCAAAATTTTAAAGTGAAAGTAAAACCTCCTAAGTATTTGAAAAACTGTGGTAAAGTAAGTATATAAACAATGAATTTTCACTGCTAACTGGGTTAATGGAAAAATTACCGAAATGTAATCACCAGAGTTAGAGTTCCAATTACCCTCCTCTTACCTGTTACTTGTGGTACATATGGTACCGACAACCTCTCAACACTATAGCCACTTCCGCCTAGTGATTCTGCAATCTTGTTGGTCAAAAAGTATAAATTTTTGTCATGCTTCTCTAAAGATTTTGGAAGCCTGTCAGGTTGATCAAAACAAAAGTCATTCAGCATTATTTAAATTACTGAGCAAAAATAAGTTAACATGCAGGCATGCTAGATCAAAGCCTAAATATAAATATAAACACAATTTAAACAGTAATTAGTGATAGGAAAATCCGTGTATTTTTGGTGACCAATCTGACTATAAAAACACATGCTATGTTGTCCCCTGTTGGGCATTCTGTTGTGATTCTTTCTCTAATAACATTCCAACAGAGAAGTCAGCCTTTAATCATTCTGTGGGTAATTCACACATTAAATGATGAAGAGGACTTAACCTTCATGCTACTTAAAACTCTGAACTGCAGCTCAGTGATTGCTAATGAGACACGTAGTATAGCCTGAGAAGTGATAGGAAGCACCTGCCCAATCACATAGAGGTCTACTTTCTTCTCAAACTATCTGATATTACCATATGCTGAAGCTTTCAATATTACACTGCTTTTAGAGCCCAAAGTCTGAAAAAAGTATTGTTCATATATATGTCCTTGTTTGAAAAACAAGGGAGAGTTCAGGTATAGTGCAAGTATAACTCTGATTTTCCTTAATACAGTCTCTGTCCCACAATTTGGTGAATGTTGTTACCTATTACTGAAAGTCTTGATGAGGATATTGCATACTCTTAACGAAATGCTTATTTATATATGAGAACATGCTATATTTAAGAGGTATAACTCCATATTAAAGAAAGGTTAAGATAACCTTTTTTCATCAAAAATTGACTCTGTGTGTACATGAGTCTACACTTACAATGTACAAGAACTTTTATAGCAAGGGAAAGGAAGTCAGATACATTAAGTGAGAGAAATACAAAATATATGACAATATGCTAACAACAGTTTACTCCTTTATAATCATCACTGACTGGTTTCTCAAGCCAGTGTACCTTCCTTAAAATGTAAAGAATTAGCATACATGCACTTATCTCTGAAAATATGCTCTGGCAGAAAATAAGGGGCTTCCATAGTGCGGATTTCAATAACCTGAAAAATATCCAAAAACAAAACAAAACAAAAATCAAAAACCTCACTCCTCAGGATCTGCCTCTGAAAATTTGGAAAATTAGTAACACTGAAATTAAACATTTATAAAAATACCAGCATTTTACTTTGGAATTTAAGCTATGTTTAGAGCCCACATGCAGAGTTCATTTTATTTTCACATTTATTATTTTAAAAATTCAGAAGGTAACAAAACTGTGACAATAAAATAAAACATGTAGGGGTGCCTGGGTGGCTCAGTCATTAAGCGTCTGCCTTTCACTTAGGTCATGATCCAGGAGTCCTCAGATCGAGTCCCACATTGGGCTCCCTGCTCAGCGGGAAGCCTGCTTCGCCCTCTCTCACTCCCCCTGCTTGTGTTCCCTTTTTGGCTGTGTTTCTCTCTGTCAAATAAATAAAATATTTAAAAAAAACAAAAAAACAAAAAAACAACAAAAAACAAAACAAAAAAAATCATGTAGTAAAAAACAATGATGTATTATATTTGACTGAACCTACTACAAAAGGATAAAAACACATATTTTCTCTAGTGCCATTGCACTGGAAACCCCTTGACAAAGCCCAAGGCCATGGGCACCCTCACTCTCCTCAGCCACCCTCTGTGGCATGTGCGTGAGGTCTCAATGCACTTCTGGGGCTGGGCTCCTCTGCACCACTGTGAGTAACTTGGAGGGGGCATGCTGCTTTTGTAATATTTGTATCTCTAATGGCAGACATCAGATAGCCACTATCTGTCTAATAAATGAATGAGTTTTATTTCTTACAATGCACTACAAGCCTGCATATTAGCCATGTGCTTCCAATTTCAGAAAAATGATGTTCTCTTTGACCTTTATCTTTAAAAAATAAAAATTACAGTGTACTTTCTCTGCCATGTAAGTTAGAGGCACCGAAAAGCACATTAAATTGTGCAAGTAGTTATTTAATGAGTTACTGCTGATGAATGCAGAATATAGTTGAATGACACAAGACAAATCTCTAACAAATGTTTTCCTCAATAATTCAATCTTTGAGACCTGGCTCAAGCAGACTGGTTTAAAGCAATAACTGAAATAGCTTAAAATAGCATAAATAAAAATAACTGACACACAGATTCATAATGGCTTAAAAGGAAAACAATTATGTAAGAATTCACATGACATTCTAGAAGAAAACCATGCATTCTACTTGACCACTATATAAAAAAATTCTAATAAAGGAACAGACATCAAAGAAAATATACACACTAGCTGTAGTTTTACTTCAGTTTCAATTAAGTTATTACTGAAAAAGTGATGCATACTTTTACAGCATTATCTTTATAATTTGATAGACAATCATCAAAATTAAAAATACTCAGCAGTGGAGGAAAATCAGCCATTTTTATATAAAAACTGAGTTGAAGGACTTTTCTAAACATCTTACCTTGCTAACATGTTGGCAAAATGCAGGGACAGCTATCATCTGACTTACAAAGTTGAGGTACGCCGCAACCAGCGCCATGATCCCACATCGATGGAACATGGGCAAATTATCCTCATTGATAATTGCACTGTCCTTTAATAAAAAAACAAATATGGCTGACAGATCAAGGTCTTATGCTCCATTAGCATTTTCTCTATGATTATATGGAAAAACTGCAGGTCGCCTGAAATGCTGATAAAAATGTTACCTTTTAAAAGGTGGTTTTTTAAAGAATTGTGAAAGAAGAATAAATGTCCATTTACAGGAGAGTTCAAGCTCTCAAATAGCTCTTTCTCAGGAAAGTCTTTCACGGGGTGTAGAGGGATACACAAAGACACACACGTGTGTGTGTATATATGCACATGTACACATATATATCTTACACTAAAATATATATCTGATACATAGTCCCATCACATACTGTCCTTTGCACACTCCAACAGGACAGCTACCATGTAATGACTATGTAACGACCCTCTTCCCCATTAGACTGAGTATGGGTGGATGGGCCATGCTGCCCTCTCTTCACAATACTCCCAGGGTTCTGAGCAAATCTGGCACACAGCTGATGCTCATTCAGTATTTGTTAAGAACGAATATGATCATAACCTGGAGTATTTTCTATTTAAAACTAGACACCTCCCGTTTAAAATGCATGCCCCTGGATAAAGGTAAAGCCATTTTAAAGATGGTGTCTAGTTCATAAGAAAAAAAAATTTTCTTCACTGAAGATTATGAAAGCATACCTGTAAAGCAATGGCTAATCGAATGAGATCAATAACCACTTCTTCATTGGCCAATTCAATAGTTATAAGAGCAAGAGAAGTATAAAGTAGTTCATAGTTTTTCTGAACATTGTCTTCCTCTTTACAGCCCAAATATATGTGCCGATACAGTTGTTGCCCATTCTGGAAAGCAAAGTGACAGAGAAAAATGATGATTTTTTGCTTAAAAGTAGTACAGGTAGATTTTATATGCATATAACCTTTTTTTTAAAGATTTTTATTTATTTATTTGACGGAGCGATCACAAGTAGGCAGAGAGACAGGCAGAGAGAGAGGAGGAAGCAGGCTCCCTGCTGAGCAGAGAGCCCGATGTGGGCCTCGATCCCAGGACCCTGAGATCATGACCTGAGCCGAAGGCAGAGGCTTAACCCAGGTGCCCTTCTTTTTTTGCATATAACCTCTTACAAAGTGGCTCTTATTACATAACTTAAATGGAAGTTAATAATCTGATTCAGCTAATAATCAGATGGCCAAATTGTATTATAGGTATTAACATCAATAAATATGTTAATATATAACTACCAGCTAAGAGTTGAGAACGAACCAGAGATAAAAAGAGCAGCTAAGAAAGAGTTCCAGTGTAAACAATGAAATGCTTTTAGTGATAACGTGAAAAGACAAAAATAAATTACAGACTGATTTGGGAAAAGGCTGAAATGGCTGGCAGAGTTATGGCAGATACTTCCACAATATAGCCTTGGCAATGATAACAAACATTTGGCTAAGGGGAAATGTACTCAGGCTTTCTTGCCTTTGGAAGCATCTCCTGTGAGATGAGTGAGGAGCTGTCCAAGCAAGAGCATCTGCAGGTTCTACTACACTTCGGCGTGGAGAGACCAAAGCCAAACCTAAAGCCTCATATAAGAGAGAGGTTACGGAAACACTCCAGGGACTGTAAAAGGTTTCCCCCTAAACCAAACTAAATATATTAAAACAGAAAGGAAAAGCCATTCCTGGGTACAGGTCCAGCTGCTAAGTCAGAACTAACAGAAATAAGTGTTCTCCATTTAAAGTCACTATGTGACTTTACGTGGTAAATTACATGGTTAATTACTATGAGGTAATTAATTCAACCTGTTGCATTGGTTCTCATCACTAACTGTAAGCTACAATCATGGATCAACTAGAATGACCACCAGGCTTCTACCCTTCCCAATGCCCACCCTCAATATGATTTAGCTGGTTAGTGTGGAAGCCCAAGTATTTCTGAAGCACAGAGCTCACCCGGTGATTCTAATATGCAGGCACAGTTACGGCTAGGGGGCCTATTCACTCATATGTGGAGGGACTTTAGCTTGCCAATCCAGGCCTGTTTCTCAGCAGGTTCACTTCCCTGTTCACTTTAGGGGAAAGGACTGAACAAGACCAACACGTTCTTCTGAATCCAGAGTTTGCTTCTCTCAAATCGTTCTATACTTGGGCATGTAACAACAGTCTATGTATTGGGCCCTCTCCAACCTTATTCTTGAATCTTATGGTTCCTACACATCATTAACATTAAAGCGTGCACACATGGGAGTTCAGACATCAGGTTCCGTAAGTAATTCAAGTTGATTTTGTACCAACTACATACATATCCATCAGATGAGATAACATTAAAATCTAACATTATGTACTATAATAATATAGTGTAAGTTGGTCTGATGGCTTCACAAAGTGGTTGGAATTATCTAATAAATCTGAAGAACAGATTGCTTGGCAATGCCTCTCCTGTAGGCCTTAGAAACATGGGAGTTCCATGTGTTGCACTACATGTACAAGAAGGTTCTCAGCAGCCTGTCTGCAATAGTTCAAATGTTACCAGCAGGGTAACAGACAGCTTTTGGTATATTCGTGTTATGCAATATTATACAGCTACACATATGAGTAAATTTTATAGACACAGAACTAAATGAAAGAAAACATAAAAGAACACGTAACATACCTTTCCTTTCACACAAAATACAAAAACTGACAAAACTACACTGTATTGTTCAGGCATCGACAGATGTACACTTAGGTGGCAAACTGTAAAGAAAACGAAGCAAGGGGTCCATTTTCATGAAAGCACAGGGATTACTACCCGCTGTGGATGACACGGAGCTGTGTGAGAGGCCGGTCATGTGGGGGGACTACACCGTTGTTCACTTCAGAGTAATTAAATAATGCCCAAGCATTTTGTACTTCATAATAATTGGTACTTTTTTGCTAAGTGACTCCCTGAATTGCTGAAACTGTTAACAAGAGCCTTTTCATCTGGTGCTACTCTGTCAGGCTTATAGCTTTGGGAGAGGAACCCTGCCAGGTCAGACACTAGATACTGAGTGGCAGAGGCTTTCCCTTGTATCTGCAAGTACCGCTTCATTAGGAAAGAAGAGGTGAAGGAGCCCCTCCCACTGTAAACTGTAATGGCTACCTGCCCCAGGACAGTCTTTCAAATGTAGACCTGATGATGTCTAAGATTCAGATGGAACAGTTTTAGGTTGGGTAGTAATATCCAAAGGGCAGTTCATCATCCCCTGACTATAGAACCCCAACTTTTTTTTATTAGGTCTTTCTTGAAATTTCCATAAGGTGCCAGTTAAAGTTGCCTAAGAAAACCAAACAGCATTTTGACTGATAGGATAAATTGGAATGTAATGAAAAAGGGTGTCCAATTATAAAACAAAATTTGATTTAAAAAAAAGGAACTGATTGCACCAAAAGAAAGGGGTTTATACTAACAGTAACAAATGCTTATCCAGTTATTTTAAATTATAAAATCAAAGGGTAATACAGAGAACTTTAAGGATTCAAACTTTAACATGGAATAATAGTGCAATATTTCAGTTCAACTGGACCCTTTCAAAATTAGTTGGTTAGCAAAATTAAGGAAAGAGAAGGATTATTTCTATCACGTTCATATCAGATAAAACAGAATGAATCCAGTCCCCAAACTCAGGATTACTTAATGTCATTATCTAAAGTCAAAACCTAAAAGTTATCAGTGAGTTTTCATAATTCATTCTATTAATCATGGTTAAAAGTTCTTCAGTTATGAGAAGCAACTTCTTTCAGTAACTGGATAATATAAAGAAATACTGAAAAAAGTAAAAGTTGGAAAGAACTATAATGCCTTTGCCCTATTTATTAACCACTTTTTTCATACAAAATAGAGGCCAACTTAAAGAATTATTTTGTTCACATTAATTTAGTAAACGTTATTTTAGAAATCATTTTTCAAATGAAGTTTTTAAACTGTGGGGCTATTAACTTGAAACACCACAACAATCAATAGTAACAGAGACAGCAAAATAAAAGATGGTGACAGGGACAAAGCATGGTCTAGTAATGAGCCAAAGAAGAACATGGATCACAGGACTTCCTGTGGGCTCTCTACCTATAAAGACCAAGGCTCACTTATCCAACCAGGCTGGGATTATCTTGAAGCCAGCTGGCCTGTGTGCCGTGGATACTGTTCTATCTCTCAATGTTGAGCTCAGAATCTGGCAAATACTAAGTGTTCAGGCTCTGGATGAAGAATAGATGGAAAGATTATTCAATATGTTGAATGACTTAAGGTGTCACAATTTTCTAAATTCAGCCACTTGCCAACGGATGTATAAAATTCCACTGATCATAATGAAAATCTAGCTACATATTATGTTGAAGGGCGGAGATCCTGCCTACCTCATCTTATATCCCAAATAATGACAGAACAATGCCAAATATAGAGTAAAAACATAAAACACTCATTATATTTATATATTCAATGCTGGTAAGCATTTTCAAAAACTTGAAGCTGTTAAAAGTGGAATCAGTGTGTGTACCTGGGGTGGAGAGGAGTGCAAGACAGAAATTACAGGGAGACTTTTTACTCAAAGAAAGAGTTTGGAACTACTGAAGCACCAACCACCAATGCTTAAACACGGGCTAGAAGAGACACCATCAAGATTGTTGGGGGAATGTGAGAAGGCTAAAGACAGCAGCTTAAGATTTCCAACACCACACAATTCAACTTATATATACACGCATTAGTTTTAAGAAAATCATCTTACCTTTTTCATGAAACTTGTGTCTTGTCTACAAATTTTTTCTCTTTTTATCTTTAGGTCAGCTACATCTGGTATTATTCTAGAGACAACACATTTTTAATGAATAGCACATCTGATTATAATACCATGTCTTCTTAGACAAATCATGGTCATACTTAGGAGTTTGAACTATTTAATAACACATTTCGATGGGCATTTGAAATACGCCTGTATGTAATGATACTACTAAACTACCAAGCTCAATTAAGGGGAATGCATAAATCCATCTTGACTCCTGTCATTTCTAAGTTTAAAGCAAAACCAAAATAAAATTCATTTAACTAGTAACTTCTAGTAGATGAGATCTCTGAAAGTACATTAAATGACCTTCAAACATTTGCTTATCTTAAAATATAATAAATTATCTAATACCAATTAAATAAAACCGTGAATAAAACTTTAAAATCTTAGATTAAAAGAAATAACAATACTTGAATACATTAATGTGGGAATTTAAAGACTACCACTAAGCCTATTTCAAAATGGCCCAATACCTGATCCCTCGAAGTTTTGCCCTATTGTCATGGCGATCCATGAGATTATGCATTACTTCCAAGACTAACTGTCTCAGTTCAAAGTCTTCCATGAGAGATGGTGATAACAAAGGATCCAGAAAAGATCCAGGCAGTGCAGTAACAATTGTTTTTGCTTTGTATCCAGAGGTTACCTGATCATAGGGAGGAAAAACAAAGAAAAAAAACCGCTGTCACGAGTCCTTCCTTCAGTAAAATTCTCAAACCGTCTTATAAAAACCATAAACTTAGGGGAAGAGCAAGTATGAGCACTAGCCTGAACATAAAACAAAAAGGAAAGTTAAAAGGTAATGAGGATTTTAGGACACCTGGGTGACACAGCTGGGTAAGTGTCTGACTCCTGGTTTCTGCTCAGGTCATGATCTCAGGGTCATGAGACTGAGCCCCACATCAGCCTCTGTGCTCGGTGTGGAATCTGCTTAAGATTCTCCCTCCTTGTCCTTTTCCTTCTGCCCCTCCCCATAATGCTCTCTCTCTAAAATAAATAAATAAATCTTTAAAAATAAGTAATGAGGACTTGAATGAATTTGAAAAAAACGTAATCAAGAGAATGAAATTAATAAAAGCATATATTTACTATGCGCCAGGCACAGGTACTGTATATTAACTTCCTCTCCACCACATACCTGAGGGAAGCATCAGTGTATATATCTCCATTTTGTAATAAGAAAGAGGCTCAGAGAGGTCAAAAATCTATGGGATAGGTAGTCAGTACTAAATGGATACAAGGTATTAACTAGCAAATAGTATAGTACAAGTAAGACCTGAAATTTTTAAATTTAAATTGTCAAATTGTTCTTTTATTTTAAAGTAAGCAGTTTAGGTTAACAGGAATACATTCTTATTGTAGAAAGCTGTACTTTATTCATTACTGGAGTTGATATTTCTGAATATATCCCTATACTCGGGTATTAGGATAATTAGGATTAGAGACAGGATGATTACTCAGGGGTTTAACTAAAAGGCTTAGAAACAAAAGAAATATCAGGTGGAGAGTCTCTATTTATAGTCAGGATTAAAAGCAAATATGGGTATTTATATTTGGGCACTTATTACAGGATCGAGCTGATTTTATAAGTGAACAAGGATATTGGTTAGGACAATTCTACCTGCTTAGAGGAGTTAAAAATATATCCAAGTCTCACACCACATACAAAAATAAATTTCAACTATCTAACTTTGAAAACCCAAATTCTAAAAAATTTTATAAAAATCTAAGCAAAATGTGCTTATAAGAGTAGGCAAAAGTTCTTACACAAGATAAAATAAAAAAGCATAAAATACATATGAAAGGATTGATAAATCTATCTATTTAACTTCTGCATAGAAAGTATCATAACCAATATTAAATATGAAATACAAAATCCCTAGTTTGAAGTATTTATTAAAAAATACAGAGAGTGCCTGGGTGGCTCAGTTGGTTAAGCATCTGCCTTCATTCAACTCAGGTCATGGTCTCAGCGTCCTGGGATTGAGCCTCGCATCAGGCTCCCCACTCAGTAGAGAGCCTGCTTCTCTCTCTGCCCTCTATACACACCCTCCACACTCTGCTTGCTCACTCTCTCGTCCTCTCTCTCTCTCAAATTCTTTTTTTTTTAATGATCACGTAAAATAAAGATTTCCTCAAAGAAATTTTAAAGATCTTTAAGGATTTGGAAAGGACACACAGTCCAAATACTTAGCTCCTACTTTGTTCTTCGCATTATACTACATATAGTTAAATAAAAGTAATTACTACAAAATAACCAGAGGGCTTCACATTTTAGGTATGCTTTTCCTTTTTGTCTATTTATAGCTGAATTATTTTCCAAAGGAGAAGTCATTATTTGGTCAGTGTACGAAGAAAAGAGCATGATTTGTACAAAGAACATGGTTTCACATCCAAGCTCCAGTCTTCAGCTTACTGAACTTGATGAACCTCTTCCACTCCTTCCACTCCAAGGCTGTCTCTGGGCCCACGCACCTTGTGTATAAAACACAATACTTTCTATCCTCTGTATATGTCATCATTACGAAGATCAAATAAGATGACACAAGTGAAGGATAAACAATAAAAGAATAAATAAAATATTTAAGTATATAAGCCAGAGGAAAAAAGTTAACCATAAATACTATCTTGCGATATAAGAAAAAGCAGATAATGTGAAGCTATTCTTTCAATCTCTTCAATAATTTCAGTGTATTCTTCACTTATCTTAAATGACTTACCATAAGTAAAGATCTCAGCAACATTATCTGAATCCGCCTGGTTCCCAAATCCCTAAGATATACAAAACACTGGTATCATCTTATTGATAATAATTAACATTGGCATTATTTCATTTACTTATATTACTACTTGATTTTAAAACTATTCATTTTGATTAAATAGACTGTTTCATACTAGGTAAAGTCATGGCTCACTTTACACTCATCAATTTCATTAAAGAGTTACATGTAAACAACAACTGAAAAATCCAAACAAAAAAATTAAAAAGCTATTGGCTCTTGAAAAAAACAGACCTACAAATATAATAATGTGAAAATTTAGTAATTCAATCATTTGAACACATAACGAAACAACCCCAATTTAAGGACACTGTAAGGGGTGCCTGGGTGGCTCAGTGGGTTAGAGCCTCTGCCTTCGGCTCAGGTCATGATCTCAGGTCCTGGGATGGAGGCCCGCATTGGGCTCTCTGCTCAGCAGGGAGCCTGCTTCCTCCTCTCTCTCTGCCTGCCTCTCTGCCTACTTGTGATCTGTCAAATAAATAAAATCTTCAAAAAAAAAAAGACACTGTAAGAATATATTTACCATGAATATAATTGACATAGTATCTATTTAAACATTTATCAATATATAAACAGACAATTTAAAAAAAATGACAAATGGGAAAGAGCTAATTAGTGGTCAAAGAAATATAAATCAAATAAGACTATTATTTCTTTATGAAATTAAAAACACAAAAATATTTCCAAACTAAAGCATTACTAGCATGTTGTAAAATCAAATCAAACTATAAAATGAAGGAGCCAAAACATACACTCTTTAAACATACTTTCAGTTCTAGAATACTAGGAATAAGTCAACATTCTGGCAAAACTAACTTTAAAATTTAAGATTTCCTATAAAATTTTTATAGGAAACTTGAAGCTTTACCCTACATTATGTATGTATATAGACAATGCCCAGGCCAAATATACCTTCAACCCAGTCAATATAAGACATAGAAAATTTGAGAATTTATAATATACTGATAATTGATTCTAAAAGCAGGCAATGTTGATATAATTGCTTAGCAACGTAGTGCCACAAAAACAATAATTTCCACAGGATTTTTATTACCAATGACTTAAAAAACATAAAAAATGAAAATAACATGTATTGTAACATTAAAATGAAATTTAACCCAACATGAAATTAAGATTTATAGTTTGAGAAGACAGGAAAACTATATATGCATACCCTAGTTGACTGAGATCAGAAGTATGAGTGGATGTTCCAAAAACAGGCACTTTCCCCATAATGAACATCATGATTTCTGACCTCTGATAATCTGGTAGGTTACTTCCAAAAAATCCTATGTAAATATTAAGAGAAAGTTAAGATAAACTTTACAAGTTGAAAAGCTTATTTTTCCACAATACTCAATCATAATATATTTTTAACCAAAGCTTTCAATGTGTGGTAAAATGGTGTCTTTTTCTGTTCTCCCTTCTTGCCATCCTCCCTTCTTGCCGTGTACTGTGCCGGTGGCATGCTCCCCTGTGCCCCTCGTAGCCATGCCTGGCTGAACTAGAGAAATAAAGGCCTTTCTGCTCACAACCAGGCGAAAGGATGCCACACCTGGCAAGATGAAGAAAACTAAGGATAACAAGAAGTCTCAAGTTCAGGGCAGCAGACAACCTTTATACCTTAGTCATCACAGACAAAGACGGAGAAACTAAAGCAGTCCCTGCACCCAGGTCTGGCTGTGAAGGAGCTGAAATGAATTTTGCACAGTGAGTTGAACAATATGTATTAAAATTTAAAAATTTCAAAAAGCAAAACTCTAAAGATACTCTAATTTCTTTTGTTCAAAATCAACTCATGTGTAGTATAAGAATACTTAGATAAAATAATAAATGTCTAAAAATCCTTTGTATATGGTTTATAAGATTTATAAAAAATCTTTTGCATATGGGAAACCATCAACAATTTGAGTTGGACTTTTAGAGAAAGGAAAAAGAAAGAAAAAAGAAACCACAGGTACCATTTCTGATGAAACTCCTGTTCACATACTGTGAGTCTAAATTCTGGTTCTGGTAAGGAAGTCAGAAATGAGGCCATATTTTGGTGACTAGGTCAATAATTAGGCCACTGTTTCAGCTTCAATTGCTGAAATATTGTAGAATGTCACTATAATGAGCCATATTTACAGTCTCACAGTCTCACCCAGTGGGTTAATTCAATATATATTATTCAACTAATGCAAAAAACCCTGTAAAACCTTATTTACTTGTCATTTTTCTCATGTATTTTTATGTCTGTGGATATTTTAAATTTATCTGCTATAGTCTTTAATGGCTTATTACCTAGTCTAGAAGACCTAAAACACTTATCATTTACTCAAATTTCAAACTGTCATTTCTTTGAAAGATCAGAACAGGTACTGAATCACGCTGGTTTTGTTCATTTCTCAAAATGCAATATAATCATTATAAAAACCTCATTTCTAATATTTCTTTTAAGAATAAATTAATTTTTCAATTTAACTCTTTAGCTCCTATGACTAGAATTAATAATCCATGCAAACTCAAATTGTTCTATTTATTATCTGATTGGATCTGGGGATAAAAGTCATTTCCCATTATCATACACTTCAGTAATCAAAAATCTCATCATCTTTTTAACAAGGCAACTATAAACCTCTATCCTTCATGAATACAGATGCAAAAATTCCCAACAGAATATTAGCATATCGAATTCTACATTGTATAAAAATTTTATGCCACAACCATATGAAAAATCTCATGATCTTAACATTATGCAATCTGCATAAAGCATACGATTCTAACGCTCTAGAAGCACTATCTATGGGGTTAAGAAACTACCTTGTATTGGGATCCCTAAAATAACCATATGAATCTAGGGACTATTTCTTATTAACCTTAGTTGCCGCTTATGGAAATGTGGATTAGGGAGGTTAATCGCCCAAAAAACCACACAGCTAACAGGCCTGAGTTGAGGGCTGTTCATTTCTAAAGCTTATGTTATTATTATCCTCTCCTTCCTTCCTGTAAGGTACTTTCAACTTTGCGAGAACCCAATCAGATACCTTGCTAATAACCACCATGCAAAACTCGACACTGATTTTTCTGTCTCAAGCAAGCCAGTCACTACCACAAAGGCGTAAGTTTCCAACATAACCAACTGTGAGGAGAGACCTGAAAGGAATTAATTTTCTATACCTACTGTTTGTACTTGACCCACTCAGTGGAAGTGCTGAGGAGCCCCTCTCACCCCTGACTGCAAAGAATGAAAGAACACTGCTCGTTCCTGATTACTGTAAAAAAAGAATTTGGTCAACAGTCTTGTACTGTCAAGTGCCAAAGGCACAACATCCCTGCTCCTTAGTCCAACAGCAATATCCACATGATCTGGTAACTACCAGAGTACTGAGAATTTCTGAAAGAAAATACTGAGGAATCAGAAGGGTGACTAAATAAAAATCTTATTCACCATGCCACACTGCATTTCTTTTCTCTCACGTTTTAATTTTCACATGTTATTTTGGATGTGTTATGTCACAGAAATATTACTTGAGCCTATTATATCTATAAAATATATTAGTTAAATTAAATATAAATTAAATAAATTAAATATTCTGGAATGGAAGAGTAACACCGAATTAATTTTAAGCACAGAAGCAATTTAAATTAATTCTCTGAAAACAAGAATAGCTTATTTGATATCTTATCTTAAAATATCACACAAAACCCATAAATAATCCAAATAAATTTAATAAATTTAAGAGTCACCATAAAAGTTAGGTTTACCATACATGGATCTAATTGTTTTAGGGAATATCTAAATGTCTCTGCTATATGGAGAGTCCATGGTAATATGTGGACTTCCGTTATGCTTCCGTGAGTCTTTTCACTCACTCCAAAACTCTTAAGCATCTACTATGTGTTACAGTACTAAGTAAGACACACCTGGGGGTTTGCCCTCATGTGGATAATTTCTGTGCACGCACGTAAGACTGTAGCTACGTGAAACAGAGGTGTGACACCAATTAGATCAACCACATGCCGCCACAAGGGGAGAGCCATATGCACCACAAAATCCTAGAATGGGGCCGGCTGTATATAAAAATTCAATATGTAAGTACTGAATGCTGACACATCATGTATATATATATATACATTCATAAAACTTCAGAAAGAAGATAAAAAAAGAGAAACTTTGTATTACATATTCCGAAGGACTATTATAAATAAGTAGCCTACACATAGGAAAGCTACCCAGATAAAAGACATAAACTGGGCTCCAAAATAAATTTATGTATGACTCTATCTTTAGCAGAAACTATTAGCAACCATTAGAAATTAGGTACTAAGCCCCAGGGATACAACTCAATTTTGAAATTATTGTAGCAATCATGTAGTTCTATTAAAATAGTATCTGGATATTCTAAAGATATCAGGAAGAGAAGGTTAAAGTAGAACAGAAGTTTGCTTACTTTAGTTTGTATTTAATTCATATTTTACTTTAATACAGTCAGATCATTTTATCCCCCCCCCCACAAAAATTTTCATGGCTTTTATTTTTTTAAAAGGACGTTCTTTACCCTTTTATTGTAATTTAACCATGTTTTTAAGAAAAAAAACACATAAAATTAAAGCCCAAGGTGGCGGGTCCACAACTTGGTTTCTAATACCATTCCCCAGTAAAAGAAACCATAGCACTTTGAGAAATGAGATTTCATGACTGTGCCAGGGAATATAAAATGAGCCTGAAACAGCTCAAACCAGTAAGGCTCTGCTCAAAAGAGATGGGAGGATGTTACAAAGACGTGGAATGCGGGAGTTCCCACTGGCCAAATCTGGGACAATTTCAGCACCAAAACGTAATAATAAATACGGAATGAATCATGAAGCATGAAAATAAATCCGTAAGTTCATACCAATAATAAAGATATAAATACCTGCATTTCTACATACATGCACAGGGAAGAAAAAGGGACTCCTCCTCACCACAGAACACAGGGTGTCCCCTGACAGCTGTGGACGGAGTGCCTAGAAAAGTGCCTTGAAAACCATTCACGCACAGCACTATGGTAAAGGCAGGTTCAGGTGAAGATTATGAATGGTTCCTAAATCAGGGGGAGGCTCGGGTGAAGAGTAGACTGTCCGCAGGGTCTAAAAGCACATGCTCAGAGACCGCGTACTGTTTGCAAGGATAAAAGCTGAAAATGTTCAACAGAGAAACAGAACACTCTGATCAAAACTCACATCACCAATGAGAAGCAAAAGTACACTGCCTATCTCTCTGTATGTAATACTCTGAGAAGAACTTCATCACTTACCTAGTATCCAGCCAGGAATGAGCAACCAGACAAATCCAAATGAGAAAATTTTTAAAAAAGGGGGTGGTATGCTCTTAAAAACTCTCGTACCAGAACCGAAATGTTCCAGACTAAAAGAACTCAAGAAATATTACAACTAAAGGCAATTTATGATTCTAGTCTGAATCCTGGATCAGTGAAAAACATGCTCTAAAGGACATTCTTAGGTCAAATGACAAAACTAAAATGTGGAAGTCTGATTAATGGATATGCCAATGTTAAATTCACTGATGTTGGTAACTGTATTCTACTTATATAACAATATTATTCTTTGGAAAAATTCTCACAGTAAAGGACCATGATGCATATGCACTTAATCTCTAATGGTTTAGGGAAAAAATGAGAATATATGTATGCACCTACCTCTCTATATGTATATATTTATAAATGCATATAGAAATACATCACATAGATACATGCATACACAGAAATGGAGAGAGGGAGGGAGAAGAAGGGACAACATAAATGATTAAAATAAATGGCATAAAATATTAATAGATGAATCTGGGTGAAGGGTATACAGTTTTCTTTGTCCTAAGAATCATTCACCCTGGACTAATATACTGTAAGAGACAAATAACCTTCAGCAAGAGCTCTTTTAATCTCTGTCTCACATAAAAGTTTGGAAAAGTGAAATGTACTCACCTATTGTTTGGATGATAGCATTCTGCACAATCTTTTCATCATGGTCTTTAGAACTTGAGTTTATGTTAGCACTGCCCACAGATCCCCCCTGTAAATCATCTGCTTCAAATTCAACACTGAGACGCAAATGCTTCAGGAGGGTGTTAAAAACTTCCAGCACCGTCGGTCCTATAAACAGACACTAACATGAGTTTTTCCAATATTATATACTCAAAACCAATTCTCATATTTCTCAGAGATTTTTGGATATTTCCAAAATAGTAAAAAAGTGAGAAATGCCTAAATAAAACGTCTTCTAGTTATTCCAGCATTTACTGGGCATGTCATAGCTCCATTTGAACCTCCAGTACAAACCACATGAGTATTTTCATGTAAAAATTACAAAAACTTTTCTTTTAGATAATCTTGTCTACTCAAAATAATGTGTAATAGGACAATATTTAACTTGATTGTTGGATCAAAACCCAAATAAAACAAACAAAAAAACCCGAAAAAACAAAAAACCCACATAATTACGATCCCATAGCTCACTGTAATGTAGGAAATTTATTTTGCATTTTGAAGATGAAGGAGGGATAAGTTGCCCCAGTTATGAGAAAGAAACTAGCCAATTTATCAGATTTAGGTAAATGACATTTGTTTTCTGCTTTTAGTTCTAGAAATACTCTGTACATGTTTGTCACTGCATCTATCTATCACACTACAGTTTAATCAGTGCTTTTTATTTCTGCCTCCAACTTTTAATTGCAATCTTCTCCAGGAAATGCAGCCATGGTCAAGGACTTTGAATGGATAGAGCTCAGTACATAGTATCTCAGACATAACAGCCATTAGTGTGATAATTCAACATAGTATCTGTTTCATTTAATATTTCAAGTTAACTTTTCAGTTAAAAAACTGAATCCATCTCTTTGAGATAAATTATAATGAAAAGTGCATATCCAAAATGCCCACTCCTATTTGACAATGAATAAGTGCTAGAGTATTTCAGTAGCTAATGTATTTGATTTTGAAGCAAAGAAACCATAACCAGATTCTTCTCCTAAATTTAGTAATTCTATCATGGCCTCTTCCATTCCTTTAATGACATGAAAGGTGAAAAATTGACCTCTGATCTGTCCCTTCTCTTTGTTAGCCCTACAGTCGATCATTATCCAATCTGTTTACATTCCCATTCCTGTGCTGCCATCAAAGGTCTTCTTTCCCTTATGCCTACAACATTGGCAACCACCTGTTACTTCTGAAGTGTCCTATGTTCTTCAGCCAGATGAATTACTTATTCTACAGCACATCTTTGATAAAGATTACATTAAATATACATAATAGAATTATGTCTATGATTTGGCTGTAACTTTAACACTAAAGCAGTTTCTCTGACTTCCTCCATACAACCAGACATTCTAGCCAAACAGACTATGTAATATTTTGCTCTTACCAAACCACTTTCCATACCTGGTTTTCTGAAGAAATGTGAGCAAACCTGCCCTGAATACAACACTGGGTAAAGTTATCTAACTTCAAGTAAACCATAAGTTTCTTGCATCTATATCCTCTCAAATGTCTAGCACGTAATTGGTATTCAAATTTTTTTAACATTATTTTTAAAATTCAAATTCAATTAGCATACAGTATATTACTAGTTTCAGATGTAGGGTTCAGTGATTCATCAGCTATATATAATACTCAGTGTTCATTATATCACATGCCCTCCCTTCATGCCCATCACCCTGTTACCGCATCCTCCCACCCACCAACCCTCCAGCAATCCTGTTTGTTTCCTATGATTGAGTCTTACAGTTTGTCTCCCTGATTTTGCCTTGTTTTTTCCCTCCCTTATCCCATGCTCCTGTTTTGTTTCTTCAATTCCACAAGTGAAATCATGTAACTGTCTTTCTCTGATTGAGAAATACTCTCTGGTTCCATTCATGTCCTTGCAAATGGTAAGTTTACATTTTGCTTTTGAGGGCTGAGTAATATTCCATTGTACATATACATATCACCTCTTCTATATCCATTCATCTGTCGATGGACATCTGGGCTCTTTCCATAGTTTGGCTATTGTGGACATTGCTACTATAAACAAGCTTCCACCCTTGCCAGTTATAGGTCTACTCAGGTTTTCTATTTGTTCCTGTTCCAGTTTTGGTAGTTTATACATTTCTAGGAACGCATCCATTTCTTCCAGACTGCCTAATCTGTTGGCAATAATTGGCTCATCATACGTTCTTTTTTTTTTTTTTTTTTAAAGATTTTATTTATTTGACAGAGAGAAACACAGCCAGAGAGGGAACACAAGCAGGGGGAGTGAGAGAGGGAGAAGCAGGCTTCCCACTGAGCAGGGAGCCCAATGTGGGACTCGATCCTGGGTCTCCAGGATCATGACCTGAGCCGAAGGCAGTCGCTTAACCAAATGAGCCACCCAGGCGACCCTCATCATACGTTCTTATAATTATATTTCTTTGGTGTTGGTTGTGATCTCTCCTTTTCCATTTATAATTTTATTTACTTGGGGGTCTTCCTCTTTTCTTTTTGATAAGTCTGACTAGGGGTTTATTGATCTTATTCTTTCAAAGAACCAGCTCCTAGTTTCACTGATGTGTTCTATGGTTCTTTTGGTTTCTATTTCACTGATTTCTGCTCTAATCTTTACTAATTCTCCTTTCCTGCTGGGTTTAGGTTTTATTTGCTATTCTTTCTCCAGCCCCTTTAGGTTTAAGGTTAGGTTCTGTATTTGAGACCTTTCTTGTTTCTTGAGAAAGGCTTACATTATTATACACTTCCCTCTTAAGACTGCCTTTGCTGCATGCCAAAGATTTTGAACCGTTGTGTTTTCATTTTCATTTATTTCTTTGAATTTTTTAAATTCTTCTTTAATTTCCGGGTTGATCCATTGATTCTTTAATAGGATGCTCTTTAACCTCCATGTATTTGTATTCCTTCCAAATTTCCTCTTGTGATTGAGTTCAAGCTTCAAAGCTCTGTGGTCTGAAAATATGCAGGGAATAATCCCAGTCTTTTGGTACGGGTTGAGACCTGATTTGTGACCCAGTATGTAATCTACTCTAGAGAATGTTTTATGTGCACTAGAGAAGAAAATGTTCTATGTGCACTTATATTCTGTTGCTTTAGGATGAAATGCTCTGAATCTATCTGTGAAGTCCATCTGGTCCAGGATGTCATTCTAAGCCCTTGTTCCCTTGTTGATCTTCTGCTTAATGATCTGTTCATTGCAGTGAGTGGGGTGTTAAAGTCCCCTACTATTACTGATTATAAATGTTTTTTTTAAATTTATTAATTGGTTTATATAATTGGCTACTCCCATGTTAGGGGGCCAAATATTTACAATTATTAGATTTTCTTGCTGAACAGGTCCTTTAATTATGATATAGTATTCCTCTCTATCTCTTATTACAGTTTTTGGTTTAAAATCTAATTTGTCCGTTATAAGGATTGCTATCCCAGCTTTCTTTTGATGTCCATTAGCATGATAAATGGTTTTCTACCCTCTTACTTTCAGTCTGGAGGTGGTTTTGGGTCTAAAATAAGTCTCTTGTAGACAGAATATTGATGGGTCTTGCTTTTTTTTATTCCAATCTGATATCCTGTGTCATTTGATTGGGGCATTTAGCCCATTTATATTCAGAGTAACTACTGAAAGATAGGAATTTAGTGCTATTGTATTACCTGTAAAGTCACTGTTTCTGTATAGTGTCTCTGTTCCTTTCTGGTCTATGTTATTTTGGGGCCATCTCTTCACCTAAAGGATCCACTTTAATATTTCTTGCATGGCTGGTTTAGTGTTCACAAATTTTATTTAGTTTCTGTGTGTCCTGGAAGCTCTTTATCTCTCCTTTTATTCTGAATAAAACCTTGTGGGATAAAGTATTCTCGGTTGCATACTCTTCTCATTTAGCACCCTGAATATATCATGTCTGTCCTTTCTGGCCTGCCAGGTCTCTGTGGACAGGTCTGCTGCCAGCCTTATGTTTTTACCCTTGCAGGTTGAGGACCTCTTGTCTGGAGCTGCTTTCAGGACTTTCTCTTTGTCCCTGAAATTTGCAAGCTTCACTATTGCATGTCAAGGTGTTGACCTTTGAGGGGGCATCTCTGTGACTCCAGGACTTGAATATGTGTTTCCTTCCCCAGATCAGGGAATTTCTGAGCTATAATTTGCTGTAATATACGTTCTGCCCCCCTTTCCTTTCTTCCCCCTCATTCTTGTGGGATACCAATTATTCTAATATTGTTTTGCTTTATCTCTGGAATTCTCCCCGAGTGATCCAGCAGTTGTTTACCTCTCTTTTTCTCAGTTTCTTTATTCTCCATCATTTTGTCTTCAATATCACTAATTCTCTGTTCTGCCTCATTTATCCTAGCAGTTACAGGGTCCATTTTTTATTGCATCTCATTAATAGTCCTTTTGATTTCAGCGTGTTCTATTTTAGTTCTTTTATTGCTCCAGAAAGGGATTTTCCAGTGTCTTCTACGCTTTTTTCAAGCCCAGATAATACCTTACAATCATTATTCTGAACTCTAGTTCTTACTTATACCCATAACGTTTAGGTCGCTGGCAGTCAGTACTGCCTCCTGTTCTTTTGTTGCAGTGAGTTCTTCCGTCCTGTCATTCTTGCAAAAAGTGGTCACTTTTCTATTTGTAGACTTGCAGCAATTCTTTTCTTGGATCTCTGGTTGAGTTCATAGGTATTCAGAATTCAATAAATTCAGATTTAATAGCTATTTAGCTGAATTCCAGGGACAGATTAAAGTAGGGTCCCCTACTCCTCTGCCATCTCCCTCCTCTATCTAAAAATCTTCACTAGAAAAAAGGAGGAAGGAGAGATTGATATAGTGGAACATACTTAAGTGTACACTAAATAAGTCTGAGAAATTCCAAGAGAAATTGTAGCACATTTTAAAACACTGAAGTATTTTTAAGGCGTTTTCCATATACTGCTCTATCTATTGAAAAAAAAATTCTAGAATAGATCAATGCATTAATTTTTTTGTTTGAGTTTTTTGTTTTGTTTGTTGCTGACACTCACCTATGGAACCTTTAGCAGCAATGGCAACGGCCTCTAACAGAACCTGGATGATACCCGCTCGAACCCGTGGAGAATCTTTTTTACGAGCATCAAGGTGTCCTAGGATCTCCTGAATTACATGGTGAGAATACTGAGCCTAAAAGAAGCAAAACAGTACACCAAGATGAATGAACAGTTATATGCATACTGGCTGGGTTCTTAAGAATGGAAAACCATGTGTCACCTAAACATCCAACTACAGGCGACTGGTACTCCTGTTACAGAACAATATGTAGCCACTAACAACATGCTTTTTAAGACTAACTACGGATACTAGAAAATATTTATAATACCCTGGATAAAAAAAGCAAGTTGCAAAAACTACGATTAATAAAATTTTATCTGTTTTTTAAAACAATACATAGGACTACAATTATATAAACCTCAATATTGACAGTGGTGGGGATTCATGAGAAGTTTTTATTCTCTTTACACTTCTTTGTAATTTCAAAGAACATTTATATACTCTTATAATTGGATAATAGGACAGATGTTTAAAAATAAACAAATTATCAGCGGCGCCTGGGTGGCTCAATTGGTTAAGTGACTGCCTTCAGCTCAGGTCATGATCCCAGAGACCCGGGATGGAGCCCCACATCGGGCTCCCTGCTCGGCAGGAAGCCTGCTTCTCCCTCTCTCACTCCCCCAGCTTGTGTTCCCTCTCTGGCTGTGTTTCTCTCTGTCAAATAAATAAAATCTTTAAAAAAAAAACAAAACAAAACAACAAATTATGATATTTACAGCACTTCTCTCTTACCCAAACTAGATAAATATTTCTCATTATAGACACCTAACAATACTAAACAGTCAGAACTCCTATCTCATCAAAAGCCACTATCAAAACAAAAATGTTATCAGTGTATACCTGATTAAATTTAAATCAAGGCATTATGAGAAGAGTTGCAATTTTTACAAAGGTAATTTTATTACAGATACATACATCTGATCAATCACAATGAATGATATTAGGATCTAAATCTAAAATAGGATAGCTAGAAAATGTTAAACTATAACAAATATTTTCTTTTTCTTTTTAACAGAGTAGCAAAGTTTTATGTTTTTAAATTAATAAACTACATCCAGGAGTCAGGAGTGGGTCTACCACCAGCTTGTAAAACTCCAAAAACAAACAAAATGGGCGAAGGCCCCGATCTCCACGTCTGTGTTTGCCCTCACATAGGTCCCACCACTCTGTTTTCAGACTAGTTACTGTTCTCTCCTTTGGAATGGATAGTCTTATATTAAAAAGAAATGCCCAACACAAATGGATACCCTGCTCAAAGCAAAAAGATTTCTCCACCTCTAACAACATAACCAAAATCACTGCATGGTATTTCTGGTATTTCTGTCATAACACAACTACTTTTTTAACAACCTAAGGTAAACATTTTTACCTTTACTTTCCACATTGTTGAAACAGAGGAATGCCAGATAGAAAGATACACATGTACACAAAACCTGAAACTGAACTCCTTGCCCAGGAAGCTGTATACTTCTGATGCATGAACCTTATGCAAACAGAATCTTACAAACAGGATGCCAATTTGACCTATTGTCCAAGCCAGGACACTTCAGAGAGTGAAAGTATTAATAATTATATAAAGCAGGGCTATCCTAAGCAAAGCATAGTACCTATTCACAACAGCTCAAAAATTCTACCACGGATGAAAAGCACATGGAGTGACAGAAACAAAACTGCAATGATGTTAATTATACTTTATACGGAGTTTCTGATACAGGTTTAAAAACCCAAGTTATTGTGCACCTATGGTAAAACTCACTCTCACAATGAAATATAAAGCAATAGTAATGCATGTGTAGCTTTTAGAAACAACAAAATAGGGTGGTAAGTGTATTTGTAAGCCCTAGAGTCAGATTTGTGCAAATTCAAATACAGGTTCCATCATTTAATAGCTTAATAGTTTACAGCTTAAGAGAGGACTACTTAACCTTTCTGTACCTCGAGTTTTCCTCATCTACAATATTTAGAAAATAAAAAGTTATTTCATAGGATTGTTATGGCACTTAAATGAGTTCATTTCTGAAAAGAACCTAAATTTGTGTCTACCACAGGAAACGTGCTCAGTCTAGCCATTATTACTTACTAAATTTTTAATTGGTGACTCCTGGGATAATATGTTATAACAAAATTAAACACAAGAAAAAACATCTGATTCGGAAGCAGGTGCCAGGCACTGTTATTACACACAGTAGGTTTATTATCCTATTTTATACACACCAACAGTTCCAGGAAGTAGCCTAACTCAATCACACTGTATACTTTGCAGTGCAAATGAGGCAGGTTTTTAAGGAACTTACCAAAGTCATGCAGAAACTCTAAGGAAGGGCCTAGCTGTGAATCTTAGCCTAACCTCAGAGTCCAGCTCTTAAATACAACAACTTATTACCTTCCACAAATCAATTTAGCATAAAAGATAAGCTTTAAATATTTTCTCTTTACCACAAATGCCCTATTATTTTTGAAACTATCTGTAACTATGCCTATGTAGCCCCTTAGGGATTAAATACCGGTCAGGCTAGTTAATGTTTTGTGGAGAAAGGAAAAAATGTTACCTGAGAATGATTCCCATAAACAATTTTTATGGTAAATAGCAACTAAAACAAATGTATTATAAGTTTTAATTGCATCAGGATAGTCTTATTAAACAGAAATTCCCATTCTACTGGGTAATACCATTTAACTTTTGACCAATGAACTTCATAAAAAGTATGGTGTCCTTAAAGCTATTTCCAAAGAAATGCTGTGGACCAGCAGTTTCTTAACATTTAACCAACCAGTATTTACTGATTCCTTAAGTTTCTTTGGCTTCATTTACTTTATTAATTTACTTCATGCAAAAAAACAATTTCATTTAGTAACAAAATCTGAATGAAGAAGGCAAATGAAGAAATACAAGGCTATAGAAGACCAGGAGAACAAGCTTAATTATACCTACAAAGTGCAAGATAACTTCTTACCTACAAAATTAAAATTAAATTAAAATATCCCAGAAGTTCTCATAAGGGGGAAAAAACTTGTAACTATTGAAACAATGGATCTTGAATAAACTATTACAGTAATCATTTTACAATATATCTGATTATGTTGTACACCTTAAACCTGTACAAATGCTATGTATCATTTACAACTCAATAAAAGTAGAAAAATAATTTTTTTGTATTATCCTACCATATCCAAACCAGCTTTATAAAATAACTACTACTTACCTAAAAGCCACATTTTGGTACACTAACTTTAACTTACTGGTTGATTTACCCCCAAATTTGTGGAACAGAATAACTAGAATTTAAATCCTGACTTCCCTGTCTACCTGTATGCTCTTCACTGAGGTACCTGACCTCTCTAAAGATCAGTTTTCTGATCTGCAAAAGAAGAATAATAACAGTATCTACTATATAAAATGAGAATTAAAAACAAGAAAGCAAATAGGTTATGTGCACAGTACACAGTACAGTACAGTCAGCACTTGATAAATTGTTACTTCCATTTTAAAATATAAATGAACCACTCAATGCATGTATTAAAGTTTTCTTTTCAGAAATGAGAAAACTAGAACTCAGAGGGACTGAACAATCTGCCCAAGTTCACCCAACCAGTAAACAGCACATCTAGGATGTGAATCACTGGATCACCTACAGTAAAAGTCATATTGCTTTCTTACTCTATCTTATCTCTTTTGAATTAATGATGACTTTTTAGGGCATAAAAAACCAAAGACTTCATTAAAAAAAAAAGGAAGACTTAAAATTCCACTTGAATTATGAGTTATGTGGGTCTGTTCAGGTTTCGAGAACCAAGGTGTGGTCCTCTGCAGTAGATAAAAGTGTCTCATCATAAGGTTCTATTATAGGCTACAGGAGTTAATACATGTACTATTATATAGTAAAAACTCAATAAATGCTAGTTATCAGCTATAGGCTACTTTAAGAAATTTCAATTCCAATACCAGTTGACCAGTGAAATATAAATACACAACAAAAATATTCAAATAAATGAACAATAAACAGCATCATTATCAAATCTTTTTTTTCTTTAGTAAATACCTTTTCACCTTTGCAAATAAAAAAATAAGTGGTAAGTAAAAATGAGACAAAAAATGAATTAAGAACATGTTGTATATCTTAACAGTGTTTTACATCTCTGATGACAGAGATGTACAGAATCAAAATTACTTAAATAAATACAGTAATTACTTAACCAATCCTTACCTGAATGGAATACATTATAATTTTAAAGCAATGAACTGCAAATTCATTGGGATCCCATAGTTTGTGATGGTCTAAATGCCTGTAATTAAAAAGAAAATTACTTTAAGAATTCTCTTTTCTATTCCACTTTCTTCCTCTAGAACGCTTAACAATATGTAAAATTGTATTTTAGAATGTAGCACAGAAGCAAAGGAATGAATGAGTGTTAGAGAGCTTAGGAGCCATGAAGTCAAAAGGGAGAAGACCTAAACACCTTTAGCCATGGTTTCAGAAAAACAAAGATTGATTTAGAGTGAGCTCCATTTGAGGAGCCAATGACTAAGAATTTTTCTAATTAAAAACAACCAACCAAAGACCAAAACCCTAATCCTCAGGCTTAGGAATCCCATCAGGACAAAGAGTTTAACAGGAGTCCAAGAGGAACAACAGCTCATCTGTAGAGGAAACAGCACTAGATTCACTAGTAACTCACCAAGAGCAACAGCAAAAGGCAGAAAAGAACAGAATAATAAATACCTTCAAAGTACTGATCTATTAATTTAGCTGAGTATTATATACCGAGCAAAACTTTCAATGTGGATAAAATAAAGATATGCAATAAAGCCATTTCTGAAGCACTTACTTCAGGAAGAAGGGGGGAAAATTGATGCCAGAATAAACTACAGAAAGGCAAAAAGGAAAGATGAGCAATGGAACTGAAAAATGCACAAGTTAAAATACACACAAACACAGAATAACGTAACAATACCTAATTTGTGAAACTGAAAAACATACTAGCTGAAAGTAGACATTGAGACAAAAGAATTTAACCTCGTATTCCTAAAGAAGAAAAAGAAAATATTAACCTTTATACCAAAACAATAAATGTTCAACTTTAAATTTTATATAAAAATAAATGTTAATTTCCTAAGAACCACTCAGAGCAGAAAACTTATGTAAAAACAAAAGCTTGTGATTTAAAAAACTGACAGCAAACTAGAAATAAGAGAGGATTTTCTTAAACCAAGTTTTCTACTTAAGAAAAGCCTCCACAAATGTCATGCTTGGTGGTCAAATGGTAATGGGGGTCTTGAAAATCAGGGTTAAACCCCAGCACTCAGATGCCACTAAGGAGCTGTCACTTCAAACAAATGATTTCCCCTCGTGCATTCCAGCACCCCTACAGGGCTGCTGGGGTGATGAAGTAAGAACTCAAGTGAAAACACCTAGCACAGGATATGGCACAGAATAGGTAATGAATGTCAGCATCTGTGGCCCTTTTCTAGATAATATGAATCATTTAAACTTATCATTTAAAACCAAGGACTTAGCTCTGGCAGAATTAAACTAAATTGTTTTGGTGTTATAACTTTATTTTCTCACATTTATTTTGTCCTTATTTTTCAGTTTTCAGGAAAGAATTGGTAAATTTGGCTGAATAATTCTTTTGGTTATGGTCTTTCAAGCCATCAGTCTATATCCTGGCAGGTGTTTACATATATTTAAATTTTTAACTAAATGCAGTGTTTTGCTTCAGGCTGTCTAGGACAAGAAGTAACACATCACTCCTGCCACTGGAGGGGAAAAGTAAGATGTTATAGGTCTAGTGTACTGGTTACCTCTTTGGCATGAGTAGCAGTCAAACTACAATGGAACCAGGCAACAACTAGACTATTTTTTCTAGAAGTTAAGAGGAAAGGGAGAGGAAAAGAATTTCCAAATACAGGACCACTGATTCTCAAATCATGTTTCTTAGACAACATATATCAAAATCACCTTCAGATTTGGTTAAAAACAACAACAAGCAGATTTCAGGGCTCTCTACTGCGCCCCGGCCCCAAGAACCATGGGGCCAAAGATCTTACACATCCAGAGATTTTTAAGTACAATTAACTTCTGAAAACCACTACTCTGGACTTATATATACAATTTATTACCCCTATTATCTTTGCAAAACAGGTGGGGAGCTTCACTTTGAGTGGTCTCTGATGCACAACAAGGAAGAAAAAGTGCAGCTACAAACTCAACTGGGTGAGATCATTGAAAGTAAAAATAAAAATAAAAATAAAAATAAAAGCAATCAATCACTTCTAAAACAAGAACTGGCACAAAATATATTCAGTTCAAACAAAAATTCAAATTCTATGGTACGGAAGCTAGTGGGAGATGTCTAAGTGCAGTCAGATTAAGGGGTCAGAAGAAGCATAAAATTTTCACCCTTTAAGTGTCTGCCTTCAGCTCAGGTCATAATCCCAGGGTCCTGGGATCAAGTCCCATATTGGGCTTCTTGCTCAGCAGAGAGCCTGCTTCTCCCTCTGCCTGCTACTCCTCCTGCTTATGCAATCTCCCACTCTCTCTGACAAATAAACAAAAATAAAATTCAAAAAATTGTTTTTTCACCTTACTATTCCTCTCAGTAGAAAAACAATTTCACTTACTCTTTGAGAAAAAGAGAAGACGCCTTATATTTATATATGCAAACGTCATGGAGATACTGCATAATGACATGCAAAATTTTCAGTAATTTATAAAATAAAACATGTGACTTCTTCAAACAAACTTTAAGTTTCCTACTTTAAGCTAATTCTAGACAACCAAACATACCAGTTCTCTCTGTTGAAAAACTTTATAAGAAACATGAAGAGCTTTAATCTTTTATCACAGCTGTTGACATTCTACATCCAAATGTCTAATTTTGTCTCCAAATGTCAAATTTTAATTTCAGCAGGATTTTATAAATGTTGAAGAGTAACTTACATATGAAAATTTTCTTATGAAATCTTTACAGGTCCAGAATCAATCAATGCAAAGAACGTCAAAGTTTAGAGCTATGGGGCCATAGCCTTTCATTTGTAAAACAGGAGTTTTACCTTCCCCGTACAGGGTGACTGTACTGTGCAGAATAAATGAGATAAAGCTAGCAAAATCACCTAGCATAGTTGTCTGACAATATACAACACCAACTTTAATCTCAATCTTTATCTTTTTTTCCCTGTTACTCTAACACCCCAAATTCTTGCCCAAGTATTCAACGAACACTGATGTTACTTCTGCTCTAAAAAGTCAGACTACATTTTCTAGGTTCAAAAAATTCAAAAAAGGAATTGTGATAACTAAGTGACCATACCTTACTAAGATACATTTCTAACTACTAAATGTATGATACTTCAATCCTAATCTACTAAATTTCTCAAAACCTAAATTTTTAAAAAATATTTTATTTATTTATTAGAGAGAGAGAGAGAAAGACAACATGAGAGGGGTGAAGGACAGAGGGTGAACCAGACTCCCCATGGAGCTGGGCACCCGATGCAGAACTTGATCCCAGGACTCTGGGATCATGACCTGAGCCAAAGACAGTTGCTTTACCAACTAAGCCACCCAGGTGCCCTCAAAAACTAAAATCTTGAGTTGAATATATCTGGTTAAAAAAATCAGAATTATAATTTATAAAATATGAAATAGGCAATCCTAATCCTAATAATTTAAAAAGAAATACCGTCAACTATATAAAAGTCAAAAATCTCTGCATATAAAAACTGCCATGGGGCACCCGGGTGGCTTGGCTGGTTGAGCATCTAACTCTTGATCTCAACTCAGGTCTGGATCTCACAGTTGTGAGTTCAGGCCCCATGTAGCCTCCACAATGGGCATGGAGCCTACTTAAGAAAAAAAAAAAAAGAAACAGTAGGAAGAGAAGGCAAAACTATTTAACATAGGAAATATATTATTAAAATCACATTTGCCTTCATGCTAATACTTTTTTTCTTTTAATGCTAAATTAACTTTACAGTATATAAAAATATGCAATAAGAATAGTATTTTCAATGAAATATTAAGTAATTTTTTTAAGTAAAAGTAAAAATAAAAACAGTATAGCACACTTTGCAAAATTAGTACCTCACAAAAGTCTCCCAGAAGTAAGAAGAATTCATCTCCTAACAAAAGCCTTTTATTTCTAGTTAATGGAATGACTACAAGACAGTAGCTGTTAAGAAAAATTGCCCTGGAAAATTACTTGCAAAAAACTTAGCTCAACACTAAAGTAGGTTTTTTATTTCAATCACTATTTGATCTAGTAAAGAAAATAAGTGATTTAGGGGCGCCTGGGTGGCTCAGTTGGTTAAGCGACTGCCTTCGGCTCAGGTCATGATCCCAGAGATCCAGGATCGAGCCCCACATCGGGCTCCCTGCTTGGTGGGAAGCCTGCTTCTCCCTCTCTCACTCCCCCTGCTTGTGTTCCCTCTCTGGCTGTGTTTCTCTCTGTCAAATAAATAAAAAATCTTAAAAAAAAAAAAGAAAAGTGATTTAATGGAAATTTTGAATATCAAATTTTTAATAAACAGTGACTACAACAGGACAACAGGATACATTTTTCACTATTTAAGAATAGTACATAAAGAATAATGTTTCCCCCTGCAAAAAAAAAAAAAAAAAAAAAGATCAAAGAAAACTGCAGGTTTAAACTAAAAACCTCCTAAAGTAAATTATTTAGCACTAAAAGAAGCTGTAAAATTCCCACTACTCTTCTACAAAGTTCAAAATCCCCTTTGCTGAAGAGGCAGAAAACTGAACTTTATTTACCTTCCTAAGCAAGGTACCAATTACTTCTGGTTCCTGTACCATACTGTTGAGAATTTTATTATAGTAACCTACTAACATACTGGCCCTGGCTCAAACCCTGAGAGTTCATCTGATTAACTTTCTCAAAGGGCAGTTCTGGCCACATCACACCTTTGAGCTAAAATCGTCAATTCCTTACAGATTTAAATATAAAACGGTAGATCTCTATGGTGTGGCTGGAACTATTTCTCTCTCATCTTACACCAACTCCCTCTAATTCTGACACTCCAGCCAGTGGTGTCAACTAATCTCTGCTTCTCAGAGTCCACACTTCTCTGCCTCTGTTCATGCATCTCAAATAGCTAAAATCTACTTACCCACCTAAGTATCACAAAAGATCACCCCCAATATCCCAAATTCAACTTGAACTTTTTTGAACTACTATAGCACTTTTGGCCTTTTCTCATAACCTAGATATTATAATCACCATGCCAATGTGTCAATTATCTGTCAATTATCCATCAAAAGTTTGCCTAGGACTAGGACAGTTTTAGTCATGTATATTCTCCAAAATACCTGGTATCTTAGAGAGGGCACTTAATATTTAATAAGCTCACTAAAAAACTAACATGCAATTATTTAATTGACAACTTAATTAACTTACATATGATCAAGATTTAAGTCCATTAAGTTCTATATAGTGAAAAACAGCCACTTCAGGCTACCAAACTAAAGTAGAGTTAATTTAGTAGCTTCTTTCTCCCAGGATTGCTCTCTAGAATTTTAAGGCCTTATAGATTACCTCCTAGTTAATAAGAGTATTGAGATAAAAACTTGAATTCTGTGATAATAAATCAATAGGCCTGGATACTGAACAGTAAATCTGCCTTTAGTTATATCTGATATAATTTTATTTCCTTATTAGCATTTCCAAAAGCCCACAGAGTCACTAAACAGTAGATCCCAATTTTTTCCGGGGGCAGGAGCAGTGGGGGAAAATCACAGATTCCTTTGGAAACCTAATGATTCTCTGATTTTTAATACAATTTTGTGATTTACAGACTCTTATTCACTGAAGCTCAACTCTGAGCCCAAATATTTGCCTTAAATAAAGAATTGTGGGATATTACACTACTTTTTATATGAGCTATAAAGATGTTATTATAGTCTGGAAAGGAAAGAATGAGGCAAATGATTAGCAAAAACTAGCAAAAATGGCCAGAAATCACAGAGATTATACAGATCTATCATGCTATGATTGAATTAGAACACAAAAGCCTGTGGAGAACTCAAAGTTCACAGAGGTATTTCCCTGAGGGAAGACCAGATGTACCAATGAGATAGTCAATATTCCTGCCCTGACCAGTCACAGAGGTAAGGTGAAATGTAGAGACGTGAACGTGCACCAAGGCAGTCCAGTCACAGGAGAAAGCAAACCAAAAAAGAGAAGCCAAGGACTAGGAAGAAATGGCCATAGAAGCAATTAAAACGAGACATATCACACTTGGATACTGTTTAATATCTTACTATGCATACCCACTTCAAGGTCTGGGAGTAGAAATACACGATAAATGATGCACAAGGTATCAAGCACATGTATTTCATTTTTCATTTTTAAGGGGGAAAAGCTGATGCAGTGGTTGAACAGTGCTCAAACACAGGATGTCAGCCTCCCTCCTATTCTTTTCCCACAATGCTACGCTTTCCACTAAAAACACACTCATGCCAACAAAAAGCATCCTCTGTAAGGAAATGAACACAGAATCAATACCTCCCCATCACAAATAACCAGGAAAATACCAAGTCCTTACGCAAAAACTGGTCTGACAGCATTATTCATGTTCCCAAAAGTCGCTCGGCCCAGCAGTTCTCTGAAACAGTTTTCGGCCAGCACAGCGGGATTCTCTTCTTTGTCAGTGGCAGAAGGGGAAGGAGGAGGAACTGTGCGACTGGGAAGAAAAAGGGAAATGAAGAAAGCCACACGAAAGAACTCTAACACCAGTTCTAACAGCTAACAACGCAGGCGTGACTCTGCAGAAATGTTAAAATATTTTCCTTTTCTCCCAAAATAACCTGAGAACAAGAAACAAACACAGTCTAACCTTTTGTTTAAAAGAGTGAATAGCAATTATTATCATTATTATTTTGGTTAGTTCTAACTGCCTAAGAAAAAGCATCCTGGATCTCTAAAGAATAACAAATGTTCAGCTGTAATTTCTGTTTCTCACACTTGCAACTTTTAGTATTAATTCAAACAGCAGCAATTTGGATGCTCAGCAACAAGGAGCAAGTGTAAATTTATTCTAAAAGAAATAAAACCTTAAATGTATGAGTAAGAGTCTGTGGTCTACTAAGCCTAAAGATGAATAATTTTTTTCAGAAAGAGCAGATATTTAAATTCATTCAAGTTTATAAGACCGCTATTTATACAATACTAAGGACGAAACTTGCTCATCCTGGCAAGCAAACACACGTACACATATATAAAAGTAAAACACCCTCAACCTTAGTATCTTTATTCCATACCTGTCAGCCTCTTCTATCTTCTGCATGTTAAACAACAGGGATGGAACAATTTTATCCATATGCTGGGGTTCCCAAATGGTAGCTCGAAGTTCATCATTAACTGTTTTGCGAACCACTCCTTGAATACCCCTGATTCCAGCAATTCGGATTCTATAAAAAGGAAAAAACTGAGTCATGAGAAAGGTCATTCAAACAAGTCTGCCTGTTTAGCTAAGAAAATGCATGCCAAGTAAATACTGTTATCTCAAGTCAACAAAATGAGAATAACACAAGTCTAAGAAATTAAAATCTCAAAAATCTAAGATAGAGATACGGCAGTTCCAAAAGAGATTTACCTTTTTTTTTTTTTTTTTTAGTTTTTTTAATGTAATTGCCACGTCCCAGATGTGGGCTCAACCTCATGCCCCCAAGATTAAGAGTCGCATGTTCTACCAACTGAGCCAGCCAGGTGCCCCAAGATCTACTCTGAATATCGCCTTTTTAAAATCAGTATTTAAAGTTTAAAGGGACTGTAAAGTATAATAATATCAAGTCTATGTATTACTTTTTCAATAAAAAAGAATTTAATCGAAAGCATTAGGTTTTCCTAAGGGGATGATGATAATTTAAACTAATACAAACTAGATTCTCTCCATTTCTTGCCTGGAAGTCTCAGAAGCCGAGTGAAAATAAGATCTCACTGTTCTTGAACACTCCATGCTTCCTCAGATTTTTTCAGTTTCTCCCCAAGGACTCTCCTCTCACTTCCCACAGTTCACAAAGATGGAAGACTAACTGGTTCCCATACAGGTATTGTGACAAATGAGAACTGTCAAAATGGGAGCACAGATAACCTTAGCCATGTTTAAACATGCACACCCACGTATACTAACACACGTACACATCATGTATAGGTGTGACTGAAAATCTATTGACACAGGGTAAGAACTCTCTTGCCCTATTGTCCCATTACAACCCACAACCTCCCCAAGCTCTTTGCTCCTCCTCCTCCTTTTTTTTTTTTTTTAAGTCTATAGGTTCAAGAACAAGAAGAAAAACTGTTAGAAAAGAGAACATAAAAGCCAGGGAGGAAGAATCTCACAAGCAGAGCTAACCTGGTCACCCATTTGCCCCAAAACAACTTCCTTCTGGCCCAATTTGACTGTTATTTACTTTCTTTTTTGCTACTACCAAATATTAATCAGTAGAGGTTTATTTAGCTTACCTAGTACAGTGTTCTAAAAGTTACAGGTTTTGAAGACTGAAAGATATGGGGAGGAGAGTGACTGTGCTTTACAAACCCATGAAGATATAATACAGGCATTCAGGAATGGCAGATGGAGAAAAGGATAACAGGATCTTGAACAGACAAGAAAATGAATAGGAAACAAACAGAGATGTGAGATGTGGCCTCTTTCAAAGCTGTGTCTATACACTTTCTAAAACAAAGTTTCAAGAGTCACAAGTGGGCAAAACTAACCTTACTATCCTGCTGTTTTGTGTGCCTGCTATTACTCCTTGGTGATGACAGGACCAAGCACAAGGTGGCACAGAGCCCATGAACAAGATGCCACAAGGAGGGTGGCTGATGCCTCACTGACAGTAGCGTAAACGGAGGGCAGGAGACAGTGATACCCTTGTTCAAAAGAAGAGGAACTATCTATAGATACTACACATAAACAGCTGGCATCCAATTCAGGTCTAGGTCTGGAACAACCAATATATTCTAGCCATGTTTTGCCTAAAGCATAGGAATGTTGTGAGGATCTAAATGAGTTAATGAGCTAATTCATGTACAGTGTCTACCCAGTAAAATGTCAAATACACTGGCCCACAATCACTCAGTAAGTGTTAGCTGGTCCTGCTACTGTCAATCGTTATAATGACAAGGACGATTGCCATGATAACTGAAGGCTGCTTAGGAAAGCAGAGTTTAAGATTATGATGAATGACGTTGCACATAGGAACCATTTCTGCAGGGCAGATACGTTAAGAAACTCTTAAGTTTTCAGCCCTACTTCCTAGTCCCCTGAATTCTATGTGACACAGTTTTGCTAAAAATAAAAGGGAATGACAGGTAACTCAGTTATGCCTGAAGAAAAGCAAAAGAACTTTTATTTTAAAACAAAGTAGGAAAAAAATCAGACCCTGTGATCTTTTCTTTTTTAATGTTATTTATTTGACAGAGAGAGAGCATGAGAGGGGATAAGGTCAGACGGAGCAGCAGACCCCCTGCAGAGCTGGGAGCCCGATGCAGGACTCGATTCTGGGACTCCAAGTACACGACTTGAGTTGAAGGCAGTCGCTTAACCAACTGAGCCACCCACGCATCCCTCAAACCCTGTATCTTAAAAACATTTCAGCCTACTCATATATTTCACAGTGATTTAAACAAAATGTCATTTTGGAACTTCAAATATATAATTCTGGAAAGACCCAGAATTAGAAAAAAAAAATACCATAAGGCCTTTCATTTGTACTTAGAAAATTTCAAGTTTCTTTTTATAAATATTAGTGAAAAATGTTAGGTGAAAATATGTTCAAAAGACAAGTTCTTTCACTAGGGGGCAGCACATACCTAAAAATAAGACACCTTAAGTAATAAATTTTGAACTTTTTTTTTTTTTTAAAGGTTTATTTATTTGAGAAGGGGGTGGGGAGGAGAGAGAGAATCCCCATGCAGATGCCCCACTGAGCATGGAGTCCAATGCAGGGCTCAGTCCCAGGACTTTGAGATCATGACCTGAGCTGAAATCAAGAGTCAGTCACTTAACCTAATGAGCCATCCAGACGCCCCTACATTTCATAAATACTATAGATATCACACTTTTCACCTACACTGGTTTATATGTGAAACTCACATCAATCAAAATTTGAGAAATACGGATGCCTGGGTGGCTCAGAGGGTTAAACCTCTGCCTTCGGCTTGGGTCATGATCTCAGGGTCCTGGGATCGAGTCCCACATTGGCTCTCTATTCAGCAGGGAGCCTGCTTCCTCCTCTCACTCTGCCTGCCTCTCTGCCTACTTATGATCTCTCTGTCAAATACATAAATAAAATCCTTAAAAATTTTAAAAATTTGAGAAAGACCTGTGTATAATTTACTAATCCTTGTAACACTAAACAAAAGAAATCCTACATTCTACATAGTTGCCATATTTTAAAAGAACACAAAATTGTCAAAATCTTTAAAAAACTATCCTTTTCTTTCAGTAATCTTTATACCTTTTTGCTCCATTAATGAGTTAACGTCAGCCTTTGAGAATAGGGATTTTTTTTTTTTTAAGATTCATTTGAGAGAGAGAACACTCTTGCACATGTGAGCTAGAGGGGCACACAGAGACAGAACCTCAAGCAGATTCCCTGCTGAGTCACCAGACACCCCAGAAGAGGACAAATTTTATTAAAAAAAAAAAAAAAAAAAAGTCAGGGGCACCTGGGTGGCTCAGTTGGTTGAGCGGCTGCCTTCGGCTCAGGTCATGATCCTGGAGACCCGGGATCAAGCCCCACATCGGGCTCTCTGCTCGCCGGGGAGCCTGCTTCTCCCTCCCTCAATCCCTCTGCTTGTGTTCCCTCTCTAGCTGTGTTTCTCTCTGTCAAATAAATAAAAAAAATCTTAAAAAAAAAAAAAAGTCAGACAATGTATTCGTATATGAGAACTCATAAATAACCTCTGAGCTTTCTTTCTCCATGTTAAAATAATTTTTTAATTTGTTTTGATTTGTATAAACCAACATTGTAGCTTGCACACTAAAAGCCAGCTGTATTTCTGTACATTCCCTTATGTTAGAAGAAAACTAAAAATTACAAACATGCTAAGCCTTGACTTTAAACTGCCTACAATAACTCTGAACTCAGGTTAGTTTCTTTCTTTCTAGGTATAGTATCATAAAGTTCAAACTACTTTTTATTTATCAGATTTTGATTTCAATTCTTAACTTTAAAGCTTCTCATTTCCACATAAATATCAAACTACAGACTGTGTCTGCAGCATTTCATTCCAGATTACTAGTAGGCATCCAGAAGAAATGTTTAAAAAAACCCAAATCAGTTGTTATGATAAACTCAGAGTGACAATGATTCAGGAATATTCTTTCATTCATTCAATTAATGTATATATTCATTAAAAAAGTACTTATGGAGAGCCTACCATGTGCTCAGCACTATTCAAAGTAGTAGCAATACACCAGTCCTCAAAACAAGGACTTTGTCCTGGAGTTCATACTCCTTAAAGGAACAAGAAACAGAGATGAGAAGAAGATAAAAGACTAAATCAAGAAACCAGTCTCAGTTTCGCTACTTCAGCTAGTCCTTCTAACAGTGATAGAAAGTTGTATTTCAGGAAAAAAAGGTATATTTTCCCCTTTTTCTTTGATAATCGTTACATAATATACCATTTATGTATTATGATAATCAAACATGGTACTCATCAATAAACCACTCTATGACTGTAAGTCACAGAGTAGGGGGCGCCTGGTTGGCTCTGCTGGTTAAATATCTGACTCCTGATCTCAGCACAGGTCTTGATCTCAGGGTCATGAGTTCAAGCCCCATGTTGGGCTCCAGGTTGGGTGTGGAGCCTTCTTAATAATAAATCATAGAGTAAAATAATACGTACTCTGTTCGTATTTCTGGGTCACTATGACAGGAATGACACATGGCACTGAAGCGAGATACAAAAAAGTCATAACGTCTATGATAGGATGGTGTGTCTTCTTCAATGTTTGCAAATTTGACAAACTAAAACAAAAACAAAAGAAAACAATATAAACATGTTATTACCTTTTGGGAAGTTTGGAACACATTTACTTTCATTCATTGTTTCCTACATTAACAAGAACTATCCAAATAAGCAGCAAATGAAACATATAAAATATCATAAACACTACATACACACAAAAGAAAATTTTCAATGAACCTGAGAAAAATCAAGAATATCGCATTATAAATATTAACTTTAACACATTAATCCAAATGTGTAAAACTTTCTTTTCAGTGAGTGAGCCCACTCTCCTGAAGGAAAGGTCTTACTCTAAAAGCTTTTCTCCATTTCCTGGACACTGACCATGCTTCAAAGATAACCTCAGTAAGTCCCAAACCTGCAGAAAATTTGTTCCTTAATCATGGGCAGCAAATTTTCTGTGATAGCTGTGACATGGAAAGGAGACATAAACTGAAGGAAATGTACACTCAATAGAGAAGAAAAATACTGACATGGTAAACTGTATTCGATCTCCTTTCTAGATACAAAAGAGAACTATCTATGCATTTGGGAAGTTTTCAACACCCCACCTGTGTCACAGACCTGGCCCTAAGGCTCCTCATGACACATATTCTTTTCTCATTAGCTTTCCATTCACTCGGTGATGTGTTACTTCTGTGTACAGCCTAAAGCAGCATACTGTTAATTTACGTGCAAATTTAATATATATCAACACCTACCAGGATATAGACTGATGGCTTTAAAGGCTATAACCAAAAGAATTATTCAACCAAATTTACTAATACTTTCCTGAAAACTAAACTGATATAAAGATAAAATATGAGAAAATGAAATTATGACACTAAAACAATTTAAATTAATTCTGCCAGAGCTAAGTCCTCAGTTTTAAATGATAATTTTATTTGATTAACGTTAGCTAGAAAAGGGCCACAAATACTACACTTGGTTGAGTCTAAACTGATATCCATTACCTACTGTGTGCCATACACTATGCTAAGTTTTTTCACATGGTTTAATCATTCCAATGGCCCTGGAAGAATGCATCATTATCCCCAGTTTACAGACAAGAACCCTGAAATTCAAGAGGTGAAGTCATTTGTCCCAAGTGACAGTTACTGAGTGGTGGAACTGGTATTAGAGTACAGGGATTTGACTCCAATTGTCACGATTCTCATACTATGCACTGACCATGTGGAGTTTCAGAAAATATTAAACCAAGTGTCTCTATATTTCATAAAAATAAACCTTAACTGACTGAGCCACCCAGGCACCCCATCAAAAACTAATGATGTGGGCGCCTGGGTGGCTCAGTCGTTAAGCGTCTGCTTTCGGCTCCGGTCATGATCCTGGAGTCCTGGTATCGAGCCCCACATGGGGCTCCCTGTTTGGCAGGAAGCCTGCTTCTCCCTCTCACTCTCTCTGCTTGTGTTCCCTCTCCAGCTGCTGTGTTTCTCTCTGTCAAGTAAATAAATAAAATCTTAAAAAAAAAAATTAATGATGTACTATATGTTGGCTAACTGAACAACAACAAAACAATGCAGAAGTAATATAGCCCAGGTAACAGTAAGTCTTTTGAAAGCATCAGTTTGTGAAAAAACAAACAATATTAAGAGATATTGTGCAATCATGAAAAGTTTAATCTTCCAGAATCCCAGACAGAAAATTAAAACTCACATTCCATTGCAAAGAATAAGTAAAGAAACCTTAAATTACATCAGGAAATGCTCAAAGATGTAAAAAACAAAAAAAAAAAACAAAAAAAAAAAACAAAAAAACCCCCACAAAAGTCTACCTATATATGTTCCTCACTTTCCAATATATAACAAAAAAAAAAGAGAAATATTATAAGATTGCTTCTGGATATTGGAATTGCAGGTGTCTTTTTTACTCTTCCATGTTTTCCTGACTTTCCAAACGTGCTACAATAAGCATATTACTTTGAAATAAATTAGGAATGTTTTAAATGACCATTAAAATGATAAGTGTTCTGGAAAATTTTTAGGAGACACTGTATTCTCTTTTCACTTATTGAAAGTCACAAGTAAGAATACAAAGTGATCACTAATAGAAGGAGTGCCTATGGCCTCTGAGTATGAAGAACTTATTTTATGACCCACAGATTTTCCGATGTTCCTTATGATTGGTTAGTATTACAGATTTCACAAGAAGCACTAGAAAAAGCTAGAGACAGTGTTTTGTTTTATTTTTTTAAGCTTTTATATTTAAATAATCTCTACACCCCAAGAGGGGCTCAAACACATGACCTCAAGATTGATTTGCACACTTTGCTGACTGACTGAGCCAGGCACCGATACAGTGTTCTAATCACCCACATTTGCACTGTCTGTCCACATGCCCAGACCAGAGCATTTGTTTTTATCAGGTGAAAACATTCTAAGAGATCAAGTCTAGATATGTTAATTAACCTGAAAGTTAGAGAACAGTTTTACTCACAGAATTTGTTCCAAGAACTTGAAGCTTTGGTTCCCCTGATTCTAGCAGCTTTGCTACCATATGAAGAAAGCTTTCTACAAACGGCTTGATGCTTTGAGAATGGCAAGCCATAAGAAGTTGGTCCAATGCCTCCATAGCAATTAAAACATACCTAAGTATAAGAGAAAGATACCGTCAAAATATTTCTAGCTCTCTAAAAATTCGTTTATGTGCTTCTTCAGTGGGATAATTAAATGTAAATGCACAAAAAAGAGAATGGCAAATTTAGTACTTCCTAAGTGAAATCTTACTTCTCACAAACACAATGATCTCAGATTATATAATAACCCTCACACTAAAGTATACAAAAACTATACTGTACTATCCACTACCCCACTCTCTCCTCCTTTCCAAACTCTTCTAAAGCTTAACATTAGCTTTGTGTGTATTTTTCTCAGAAACATGGACATTTTCTATTTTCCATATTTCTAACCATCTATCTTTATATCTGACCCAAAAGAGTTACTATAAGCAATGTGCCTAAAATTTCCAATATAATCTATTTGTATTTGTAAATATGTGCAAAAAACATCACCAGCAACAAGAGTATCATCAAGAAGCATCTCATAAATTTAACCTTACAATTCATCAGACTTTAAAGCTTATACTAAAAATCAAAACTGACTTCTTATAACTTTGTTTCAATAACTATAAGACTTGCTAAAATGTTTTAAGAGGTAACAACATGGAAGTAGAGAAAACCAGTATCACTTGAAGAATGGAGTACTCTAAGATAAACAAGGATCATAAAATGAATGTGGAAAAGTACTCATAATCCAAATTATCCAAGTTACAACTGTAGAAGCATAGAGAATGGAGTAAGATGGCAGATCCTGATTTATAGGTAGGTAGGTATACAGCTAGCATGGTTCCAAATCAAAATGCTTACATTCTCTGGATATTAATATCTAAGCTTAATGTTCTCTTTTATTGTTCTACTCATAAGTAATACACTAAGGGAGTAAATTTCTATTATTTGCATTAAAGAAATACTAAAATACCAAAAATTAATGGATGCTTAAGCTAAGTAATACACTAAGGGAGTCAATTTCTATTATTTCCATTAAAGAAATATTAAAATTCCAAAAATTAATGGATGCATAAGCTAAAGGCACCTCTGTTAACTCACACATGTCTGTTCTTAAAACATGACCATCAGGAAAGTAATAAAACCAGCAAACATCTATATCATATACACATTTCCTTGTAAAATGTTGCAAGGTTTTACCCTCCACCAACCATCTTTGCATGACAAAATGACAAAAAAATGTACATTAACTTAGGAAGAATTTTCAGAGATACAGTATTAGCAGCAATTAGTTTCCTTACCCAGAACGATGTCTGACAACATCCCTGCTCAACCTTTCTGCTAAGTAAGAACCAATTCGATCCAGTTTCTCTGGAGCAGATACTGCATAAAATGTCAATTTTTCCATGTCTGCTTTAACAAGGCCATCCTAAAAATAAGAACAGCAAGATAAATAGGCTATCTATATTTTCACAGTTATTTTTTACTTCTAAGTGTTGTTTGCTACACAAGGCCCCTTTTGGGATTCGTGATTAATCCATTATTTATGCTGAACCTTTTTGGCCATAATCTCCGTACTGTAAATATTCACCATTCTGGATACAGAATTTCCAGAAAGTTAAAGAAATGCCCCTATTTAGGCAGAATATTTAAAAGTACCTTCACAAGCAATGAATTACTCTAACACCTTCCTAAACAGAGAAACAGCTCAACTAACTTCAGTATGTAGGGAATGGGATGTATTTTATTTTTTTAAAGATTCTATTTATTTGAGACAAAGAGAGAGCATATGAGCAGGGGGAACAGCAGACAGAGGGAGAGGGAGAAGTAGGTTCCCCATGGAGCAGGGAGCCCCATGTGGGGCTTGATCCCAAGTCCCTGGGATTATGACCTGAGCCGAAGGCAGACGCTTAACCGACTCAGTCACCCAGGTGCCCCGGGAATAGTATGTATTTTAGTGAAAAGGTTTCAAACAAATTTATTTAAAATTTTACACTATGTTGTTAAGCCTATTTACTCCTTTATATATACACAAGTGAACATGTTAAAATGGCTCAACACTCGTTGACATCATCATATAGCTTTCTTTTAATAAATTAGAGGGTTTTAAAAACTGTGTGACTCTCTGTTTAGCCAACATATTTAAAAAACAGCAAGAGGCCCCCAGTGTGGGACTACCAAACTTTCATTTGTCTTTGCCCTCTAACAGGTGACAGGCCACAGGTCAGATGGTGGGGAGTACCATCTGACAACAAATCAATTATCAGCCTAAACGTTTTGTCATATGTAGTCCAAGTAACTAAATGCTACTTATGATTGCTAGAGGAGGTGGAGAGACAGAAAAATTATGTTAAATGGTGAATCTACAACTAAAAATTTTATAAATCTGCATTTTCAACTGGCCCCTCCATATTGTCTGGCTATTTTGCCATTGCTCTATTGCCAACCTACTTTTTTTCTACTTGGTACTCTTCAAACTTGCTATTTTGCTACCTCTCTTCCCTGACATCAAATGAGCTCCTCTCCTCCTTCTCAGAGAAGATGGAAGTCATCAGATTAGAATTGACTGGCAACAACTGCTTTCTCAGTGCCATCTAAACCAGTGGTTTTCAAGCAGGGTGACTTCATTCCCCCAGGGCAATGTCTGGAGACATTTTGGATTGTCACAGCTGGGCAGTGGGTGTACCGGCACCTGTGGTAGAGATGGGATGCTAATAAACATCCCACAATGCATAGGATAGCTCAACAGCAAAGAATTAACTGGATCAAAAGGTCAATAGTACCTGACCTTTTGTCAGGTAGAAACCCTGCCCCATGCAAAGTCAAAGTGCCCTATTATTGGAGGACTTGGATAAATCAGCTTGCCTATATTCTTTTTTTTTTTTTTTCATTTGTCTCCATCTATTTTTTTAATTTTTTATTTTAATTTTTTATTTTTTTATTGTTACTTAAGTTTTGTTTTTTTCCCCCAGTGTTCCAAGATTCATTCCCCATTCCTATATTCTTGCTGTTTGCTTCATATGGCCCAGGATCTGCCTCCATCAAGTTAGCCTCTCTCTCCTGGTTTTTTAACCCCTCCCTTTGTATTGGTTCTTCCACATCATTACTTAAATATAACCGCCTCTCATCCATTTTTTTATCCCTTACTAATTTTACTGAGGAAAAATGTATACACAATAAACTATACCCAAGTATATAATCTGAACTATGACAGTTGTTTATCTGTGAAACCACCACTAAGAAACAAGATACACACATTTCCATCATTTGCAAAAGATTCATTGTGTCCTTTGTAGTCCTCTCTTCCTCTCCAACCAGCACCGCTCTGCTTTTCAGCATTATCAAAAGCAGCGTGCATCAATGAAATCATACAGTCTGCGCATGACCCCTCTCACTCAACTCACCTCTGCCTGGGGATACTTCTCTAGCTCACCTGTGTAACTCCTACTCATCCTGCAGGTCTCAATGCCCTCCAAAAAGCCTTCAATGCACCTTCCCAACTTCTCTGCAAAGCTTGGATAAGAGGCTCCTCCTATATGTTCCTTTAGCTCACTGTACTTATCTCTATAATATTTTATCATTCTGTTTCTCACTCATTATCATACTGTTTCTTACTCAGTAAATACTCATCAAGAGCTATCTTCCAGGTACTGTCACAGACACTAGGGAAGAAAGGGTAAGCAAATAATTATATTAACTCATTTAATCCTCATGAGAATCTTATGAAATAAGCACTATTTATAATTTCCATTTCATAATGAGAAAATGAGGTACTTGCCCAGATCAAAAGGCTAGTAATTATTAAAACATGGTTTGGTCCCCCTCACTAGATCACTCTTTGAAGGCAGGGACTTAACATGTAGACCTCTGTACTCTGGGCAGTATGCCTGCTCTATTTTGGATATACTACATGATTTTTTATTGTTGGTCAATAAATTAAAAATAACAAGATCAAAGGCTTATGACTGCCATATGGATGCAAGGTTTATATAAATTTTTCAAAATCTCACTTTACAGATCTCCATTTGAATGGATATTATCTAAATATTTGGCAATCAATTAATACTTGGCAAAAATAAAGATTCTTCCTACAACCATTCTCTGCCATTACTAATATAATCTACCTGTCATCACTCCCATGGTCACAAGAGTTCAAAACCCCCTCACGGTTTAGGAGTCAAAGTAGATAAAGGAGGTTTGTCCGTCATTCACATTCCTCCATAATCTGGCCTCCACCTTATCTTCAGTAACCATACGCCACAAACTCCTCAGGGCAATGATCTGAATATTCAGTCTGTTAAATGACATGACTGGAAGTTCAAATCAGAAATCATGGTCAACATGACTACCACCCATTACCCTCTACAACAAGGCTGTATAAACCTTCATTTGAAGGTTCTTAGTCTCAAATGTACCCCTTGCTTTCTCTCACACTCCTCTGCGTTTTCTCTAAAGGCCCCTCACTTGCAACAAAGAGACTAATCTCACTTCTCCAGATGGCACACATCCTTCAAAGCCCAGCAAATCTCATTTCCTCAGAGAATGCTTCCCAGAGATTGCCAACCCACAGTAAAATCAGCTTTTAAAGGCAAAAACTTTACCACCCGTTTTACTTAAAATTTTGCTTACTGACTTATGCATTAGGATTTAATATTGAGTACGCTGCTGCTTTATGTCAGTCAGTGGATGGAAAGCTACTAAAGGCAGGTACTGTATGTTTCAGCTTAATCTGCCACAAATTATTCAGGTATCTGGAAGCCAATAGTATATAACAGATTAACCTCTTCTAACTGGCTGAATGTTTAAATCAAATTTGATTAAAAATGAGATATTTCATCTATCATGAAATATACAAAAGTTAAGATAACCAAAAGGTTTCTGTAATTGGACAGATGGATAGATAGATAGATAGGATTTTTTTTGGTAATTTTTTTTTTTTTTAATCTTTAAGTAATCTCTACACCTAACATGGGACTCGAACCTACAACCTTGTGATAAAAAATCGCATCCTCTATGGACTGAGCCAGCCAGGTGTCCTGGCTACATTTTAAAATAAAGCAATTAAACCTATCTAACATTTTTTGTTCATATTCATTTAACACTAGATTAAAGGAGTCTTGGAAAACTTAGGACAGTGTCAAACAAAATAATTCAAATCCAGCTGCTTAGAAAACAGTAATCTTCCATAATAAAGTAATAGTTATAATAAAAAATTTACAAGCATTTAAGTAAAAAGAACAAACTGCCTGGGATATTATTCCTTTACTTCTCAATTCTCTTTTGAAAACTGTTTGGCCAAACTATTTACTCTTCAGATCTTAGCTTGGATTTCATTTCCTAAAGGCCTCTGTTCTCCAGGCCCATATTAAGCATCATTCTGACCTACTCCAGAAGTGTCCTGTACTTCATCTCTCTATCACAGCATTCTTTCACACAATATTGTAATTGCCAATTTCCTTGTCTGTGAGCTCAGTGAGAGCAGAAAACCATGTCTACGTTCACAGTTGTATTCTTAGCATTTTGTACAAATAATCTGGCATTGGCTCATAAATTTCTTAAAAGTATTACTTAGATATAGAAACTATCTAGACAAGAGAACACCATCTGTCCATCATTTTAAATGTATGGCTAACCTATGAAAAGGATCTGAAAATCAAACATGGGTCAATTAAAAGTAAAAAAAAAAAAGAAATAAAAAAAAATAGTAGTGTACATGATGGGATTTAAGAGTAAAAGTAGAGAAATGAAATTTAGGGAAACCTTAGGGAGGTCAGCAGGGGGGAAGGATGGGTCAGCAAAGAGAAGGATCAGTAGATGTAGATCAAATTACTTTTGGATCTTCAGGGAATATGTTGTCCACCAGGCGTTTGTAGCGAGGACGCAGAGCAGAACAGCAGCAACACACTCCTGGGCGAAAAAGAATAAAATCACAAAGTACAAAGATTATTCATACTGTAAAACTGACCCAGATATTCAGTTTCTGAATATTAATGAGTTATTTAAAAGAAAAAGAAAAACTGCCAACTGGCGCTAACAGAAAACAGGAATGTGAATTTCATTACTAAGAAATGAGAAACGTCCCCTCCCTTCCCCAAAGACACCAGGTCAAAGTGAATATATTAATGAGTTATTCCAAAATTCCAAATTAAATCGTTTAGGGCGGTGTGTGTGTATACCAAATTCACCCTAAAAAGCCAATATATAATCTATACCCCCTTTACTTCCTTTCTGATCTTATCTCCTACCACCTTCTGTAACCCCCAGCCCTATATTCTTATTGACTGGCCCAATCCACTTACAGCCCCGGCCTCAGTGGTCTTGAAGGACAGTCTGCTCCATTGTGGCTGGTGAAAACAATTAATACATGTATCTACATAATGCATCATATAAGGAACTACACTAGAGGGGAAAACAACCTCCAAGGAAAGTCCAGGGATTTTAAAAATGCTCAAAGGCTGCTCTATATAGTTTCAGTTATTGATATCTTGGAAAGAGCAATGGGTTGGGATCCAGAATATCGGGGTTCATCCCAAGTCTTTCACTTAAGTGACTATAAAGCCTTGGGTAAAGCACATCAGTTATATGGAAAGAACCATGTAAGTGAGAGCAATTAGTTTTCTTGTCCTGCAAGCTAGTAACAGGAACGCTGGTCTGGAGTCACTATAAATTATTCCAATGATGTATGAAACTAGAGTATGTGTCGGGGGCGGCGTGATCCGCCCCCCGGCCATGCTGCAAGCCCCAAAAACTTTGGTGGAGGTACCTGTGAATGTGGATAAAAGTCCCTCCAGGTTTTCCCCACCAAGAATCTGGGAAGCCACGTGCCCTGTGGGCCGGGGCAATATGTCCTTTGTGTCCCTGGGATGTGCATTTGGGCAAGCGCTCACCCAAGGCGTGGAGAGTCATGCCAATCCTTATGAAGCTTGATAACTGTAGGATTGTGGGGGCACAACATACTTACTTTAAAACTTAGTAAAACCTTTACTAACATAAACAGCTTAGATATTGCAACCTCCTGTTTGTGTGACCACTCATTCACCTCCCTATGCTAGGGAGTAGTAAAACATTCTAATGAGATAGGGGTTTACAGGAACCATCTGTTGCTCAAGGCATGCCTGCCTGTGATCAATCATTCTATAGATTAGGGTATAATGAGCACATCCTGTTTTTGCATGGACCCTCTAAAAACACTATTATCACTATTGTCACTCAAGATTGATGATCCATCACTTAAAGAAATTCTTTGTTCATATGGTTTCCACCTGAAAAAACATGTAACTCTCTATAAATAAAGAGCCCTGAGAACAGTGTTTTCAGGAGATCCCTACACCATCTTTGAAGTTTGGTCTCCTCACCACGAAAGCGCCGACGCCTTCCCTCACCCTCGGATCCCAACTGTTGCTGGGGCTGGCTCCTGGCAAGTATGTGTGTCTCTGTGTAAGTGTGCATTTGTATGTGTTTAGAAACCAAAATATGGTATGAAAGACGGCTTGAGCTAGAAATTAAAAGAACTCAGACCTAAGCCAGACTTCTACTACTATCTCACACAGTAAGGTTATGCAAGAGACAACTTTTCCAGATCTCGCTTTGCTCCTAAGTATGCATCATTTATGCATGCAGTCATGTACCAAATGTCAACCAAGTGCTGGCCAAAACAAGTAAGACTGAGTCCAGATTTGCAATGGAGCAGAATTAATAACGTGATAAAAACAAGAGAGACTTAAGATATGTAGAGCATCTTTAGTGATCGTAGAGCACTGTGCATATATAACGACATTTCTACAAAACTAGTAAGTGTTACTACCATTACTTTCAGGAGTGGGAAGTACAGCAGAATTGACCAAGTAGCTTACTCAACAGCAATAGCTGGGTGAGAATCCAGTATCGAATTCTGTAACCCCATGCTCTTCCCACAGCACCACAGATACTAGCGGTCAATACCCAAATATTTCATTTGTACTGATTACATGCCTAAGACCATGCTAGATGCCGTAGATACAAGAAAGCGTAAGAGACAGGATCTCCACCCTTCAGTTTATAAACTTATTAGAAAATAGTGAATTAATTTCAGCAATGTATACTTGGCACCACGTGCTGATAATATAAAATGCTATCTATTGTTCAGGATGTTTTCTACTTTAATAGAAGGAAAAAAATTCCAAAGAGTTCATTGGGGAATTTTTCAGATTGATGAACACCAAAACATGTGAACTCTTTTTAGAGTCCAAAAGCAAACACTGGTCCTATTATTAGAGGAAAATAAGGGGGCAGGCGAGGGAGAGAAAAGCCAAGTAAGCAAAAGTCGTATTTCTCTGTCTACTACAACCAATATAAAAATACTTCAGATAAACAGTAATACACTGAAATAAATTAAAATAAAAAAATGTACTGAATGGTTCATTATGCAGAGCACCAAGCTAGGTAATGAAATGATGAAAAAAGTTTGCAACCTGGTAAGAAGATTAAGATGAATACTCTGCTGACACTAATGCAAGGCCAAATAAAGAATTGCTAGCATGGCGAAGAGACCTCAAGAGACTGAAAAGTCTCACTGATTCAAGTTCCCCATCAAAATAGTTAATTATGTTATTTTCAATTAAGAAAAGATTCTTAATAGCTATTAGGTTTCACTTACATTGACACTTTCAGATATTATATGTTGCTTTTAGTTTAAAGAGGTTTTAGAAAGGATGTGAACTTGGAATACACACCATATCTAGCTCCTACTTTCAGAAAGCTTAGGTCTACTGAGAAACACAGAGGAAAAAAGAAAAATGCCAAACAGACAGTATGGGGTTAAAGGGCAGGGAGTTAGACAGGCCACGGGTGACCCCAAAGTCTCTTCCTGTCCAGCAGGTGGGCAGGTTACTTCATCTTACTAAGCCTGTTTCCTCAACAGTTATGTCTTCTTTGGATCTACTGGAAAAAATTAAAAATGAAAAGGGTAACATACACAAGTATTCAATAAAATGGTAGCTACAGTAATGCAATAAGAGAAGTACTACAAGAGGTAAGCAGAAGGTGCTTGAGGGTCCTAGGGATAATCTTCCTGACAGCAGGAAACCTTTGCTGTGAACAAATCATTTAAAAATCACACCTGAAACTAATGTAACATTGTATAACAACTACATTGGAATAAAAAAAAATTTCAACAAACTCTGCATATGGTTCACAAGTTTTCAGAAATAATATCAGTACCAGTTTGGGGAAGGCAGTAAAATGTCATTTTCTGAGCATGATTTGTGCACCATTATACCTAGTATTTTCCAATATTTGTCACTCCTACACCAACACTCTGAAGCGATTACCATCATCTCCCTCTGATAAATGGGCCACAGGCTTAGGGAGGCCATCTGTCCAATATTACCCAGCGAATAAGGAGCAGAGTGGACCAGAGCCCAGCCCAGGTCAAATGACTTCAAAGGGTAACTGCCATATTACATGCAAGTCCTAGACAATTTCTAAACGAAACATTTTAGCTCTCCACAAATCATGACCAATGCCCATGACTGCAGGAGTGGGTCTGACTCACAGACTATGAATGCACTACTATGCAGGTAAGTAAATGATCACAGTGAGTTTTTCCAGAAAACCCAAAAAGAAACAGAAACACCTTCTTAACTACTTACTGTGAGTGAAAAGTTATTAATAGTACAGAAAAGATACATGAAACCAGAATAAAAATTTTTCAAATAACTGAGATTTCTATAAAATGATCACATACTGATGATAATATAAGGTTAAAACGACTGTGGCATCAGCAATCAGGAAAGAAACACTATTAGCTACTTTAAAGAAGAGAATACTGTACTTGTAAACATCACAAAAAACAAGTAAAATGAAATCACTGGACTTACTCAGCCACAGAAATGAGGTTGACTGCCTTGTTGAAGTCAATTCATAGGGCTTGTCGAGTTCTACTGCAGGAACTTGAATGTAGTCTTTCATGTTTTAAGAGACTATTTTCTAGTGGATCTCCCTGCTTCTAGATCCTTTTCCTACTGCTCAGGAAGTGCCTAGTTCACTGCACTTGTAATTAATTAGCAGAGGGTACTAATGGACTGTAACTTATCTAACTGGTTGCTCAAGTGTAAAGCTATCAAGAACTTGATAATATCCATATCGAATTCTGCTGCCAACCAAAGAGCTTAAACAAGATACTACAAAAGTGCATGTTTAATAAAAGCAGATTTTCAGTTTAACAAAATAGGAAAACAAACTACTTATACCTTTTTTCCTTAAAGCATTCCTTCAATTCCTCCTCATCCTTGCTTCTAATCCCTTCCAACAAACTCATTTGAGCCCCAGACCACCCTATTTTTGATCCCTTCCCCAACTTTTTCTTTCCAAAGGACTAAGCATATTACAAAATGCCTCAAGCAATTGACAGAAAGTCTTCTATTACATTTAATTCCAGTACATAAGAAGGAAGTCCACTACTCCCCCTGGAGTGGGTGGAATTCAGAGCTTCTTATGGTATGCCAGTACAAAAAGCAAGTCCCAAGTGGGATAACTGTACAAAAATGGAACATGGGCACAGCTAGAAACAGAAAAACTGACCCTAAAAAAGTAACAAGCTACATATTAAAGTAGTGTACAGACAGGCCCATGGAGCACTGATCAATGGGCTTTTTGAGTACTACCTCTCCACCTACTACCTCTCAGTGTCAGGGGTCCTAAATTCATATACATATGCACTACCTACCATGTAGAAGCTATGCAGTGTATTTTTTTTTTTTAGCAGATTTTGCATATTCCTAAGTTAACCATTTCTTCTTTAAAGACACCCAGGACAATTTCTTCTCCATAGTTCCCCTACCATTATTGTCATGGGGATTCACCAATGTCTCCTGGTCCTCTCTCAGGCAGTAGTGACCTTTGGCAACCTTCTTTGATGGTGAATTTCCAACCCACCCTGGCCCACAGAGGCATTCACAGAAGAATTGGAGTAGCTACACAGAAAATCTCACAGCTGAACTGAAAGCAGGATGAATCAGGCACCGGAGTGCAAAGATGCTGGGAGAATTCTGCTTAATGGGCCAATATTCTAAGTGGTTTGCCCGCCAGTGAGTACTTCTAGTTGGTGAGGACATTTGCTTTCCCATGCAGTTGTGTGAGTGTGGGGGGTTTGGATAATTAATAAAGATTCCTAAAATAAGCTACCTCTACTTTCAATAAACTATATAATCTAAGTTAAATCTAACTAGAAATATTAAAGTCTCCCTTATTAAACTACTAATGTCTCTATTATTTAAGACCAATACAGCATTGGGTTCTTGGGATAAAACTATCTTCTAAAACAAAAATAAGTTGCTACTAACACTGTCATTGAAGTTGAAGAACACTTACTTTTATTACGGGAACCAACTGTATGACTTTAAATTAGGTTTATTTGTAGAAACTGAATATAATGATTATTTGTATCTTCTATACAGTAATTATATTATCTCAATTTTTACAAGTAATATATTGAGAATTCACTGGCCTGTTTAGGGTTTATTAAATTTCATACTTTTAAATGGGAATGGCTATGATTACAGGATTTTGGCTCTTTATGCTTTCACTGTATATTTCTACGACTGTAACAATTTATTCTACTTATTTATAAACATGTCTCTCTTTCCCACTAGGCTATAAGTCCCTCCAACATCAAGTCAATATATCTTATTCACTGTTGTGCATGTCTGGCATGTAGCAGACATTTAAATGCTTTTTCATTAAATGAAAACCCAAAGTTCACTTGTAGATTAAACAAATTTAATGTCTGCTCTGATATGTGCTATAAGAATAAAATAATCATCAAGTACAGTGTCCACCACAAAACACTAAATGCCAGAATAGGATTTCTCTGACAGATGACAACATCGACTGAATCACTTCAAACAATTAGCATTTTATTTTTAGGCCTAACAGAGGCCACTCATAATCAAGGTGAAAAGGGACAGACTGTTTTTTCTATTGGAAGATTTTAAAAATTCATCACTCTGACAACTGTACTTCTATGGTATCCTGAATACTGGAAGAATGAGCATCACATATATTTTCTCCAAGGTTAAAATGAAAAGTCAGGTTACTTCTTCAGCTAGTGTTAGAACAATACAATTAAAAGGATTCAGTAATATTACAGTCCCACTTATACATATCCCTCCCAAGAACCAAAAGCTTAATACAGAAATATACATATACACATACATGTACATGCTATATATAAAAGCTGTAATATGGATGTTATTCCTGTCCTTTAACATGTATATAGCCACTGTGTGAAGAACTACAGGGCATTAAAAAGGTAACTATCTACTTAAAAAAGACAAAGGTTTAAAAATTGATATTGAAAGAAGATTTGGACAACACCTAAGGACAAGGGATGTTCAATGTGTAAGGGTCACCCACAGAAGTTAAAAAGAGAAAGAAAGCACTTCTAGCTCAAGCGAAGAAAGGTAATTATCAAGTAAAGGTTTTACGAAGGACACAGGATTTGAGCTGAACGCTCCCATGAAGAAGGAATACGCTGAACTATAAAAGATAAACTGGGGACAGGGAAGGACAATTACTGTCAGATAGAACAATACAAACATCACTATGGAGGATGACACATGGAAAAACCAAAATGCATTTTCTAATGGCCCACAGCTTAAAAAGGAAGGAACGTGGGAGGTGGCACAAAGGAAGCATCAAAAGGGTTTGGTGACTAATTAGATACGGGGTCAAAGAAACGGGAACAAAGTAGTCTTATCTTCAAGAAAGTGTTCCTTTTAAGAGGATTTTAATCTATTAGAGGAATATTTTATTACAGGACTCTTTCCACTTGTAATTCTATACCTTCTCTCCTTTCGTTCTCAGTTTCACTACTTGTTCTTTATTCCCAAGCACGTAAACTTTATGGAAAAAGAGGACAACAAAGGCAATAAATGGAACTAAAGCTCCAATTCTATTTTTTAAAAAGATGCTCTTTCCAATACATTGCAATATTTTACTATACAACAGGCAATACACAGACAAATCTCTGATATACTTTCAAAACTACATGGAGATACATACTGCCCACAGGGGGAAAAAAAAAGCTTTCTTTTGTGTCAGCAAGTGACTGGTCTATACTCAACATGTTTATGTCCCACTATCACAATTTTGAAAGAAAGAGTAAGTATTAGACATTCTCCTACTTAGTCAACTTATAGATTTATACTTAGATTTAATTTTACAGTATACTATCATACTTAACTGAAAAAATTAAATATTACTCAGCAGAATTATCTAAAACAGAAACAATAAAATAAAGAAAAATCCTGGCTTTCAGAAAATATAATCCTGCAAGAGTCCATTTGAAAACCTTCTGGAATCATCATACAGAACTAAATCACCACAAATATTAAAATCAGAAAATACAATTCTCTATTAATTTCACCTGACATTGGCCTAAACAACAAGTAAGAAGGATCCAATGGATGACAGAAACCAGAGCCGTAACCAGGTAAGAAAAGTACTCCTGCCTATCTCCACCACGGTTATGACTCGAGACTGTACATATCCCTGGACCCTGCATGCCACAGACCTTCTTCAAACATGCTCAGGTGGCAGTCCTGGAAAGGGAGTATAGCACTCCTGTGTCCCAATTTCCAGAGGTAAGTAATTAGACAAGACAGAACTGAAAACTGAAATGTGATTCCCTTACTTGATATATAAAAAACTGACTAAATATCTTCTATGATAATGTCGATAGTATGAACTATAAAAAGAGGGCACCTGGGTGGTTCTGTCGGTTAAGCATCTGATTCTTGATCTCAGTTCAGGTCTTTATCTCATGGTCCTTGAGTTCAAGTCCCATGCTGGGGTTCCATGCTGCACATGGAGACTACTTAAAAAATAATTATAAAAAGAATCATGTTCTCTGCATGTATAAATGTTTTAAAGAGAACAAAATGTATTTGTGCAACAACCTTCCTCATTCAAAACATGGTATTAATTATACAGATAGTTACACTGCATAATTAATAGGCTTTGGGGGAGGAGAAAATAATAGAGTGATTGAAGATATATTTACAAATCATGATTAAGAGGGAGAAGAATAGAGGGAGGGCAAAAGGTAAATCAGACTACAGAGAATTTATAATGGAACTGAGAAAGTCAAATACTAAGCACTGATGTGTTTTAAGCGTCTTACTTAAACTGCAGTCAAACAATAACTCTAGCTGACCCAGAAACAACAGCAGCAACAACAACAGAACTCTAATTGTCAAAAGGAGACTGAATGCCCAACTAGGGAAATAAATATGTGGCCAAGTCATTATGAGTTCTACCAGTTTTCATCTCGAGTTTATTTCAACAAATCAATTTCAACAAATTGAGATTTGGAGCTCTCCTACAAAAACTTACTTTCTCCTTCTCAGAGCAAATCTTGGTAAATACACAACAAAGACAGACAAAAAGTACAGGAGCATCTTACTGTAAGGAGAAAAGGTATTCTTCAAAGATACACAGAAATGGAAAGCTAGGTATATCTAAAGGACGAATGGCAAGTTCCTCCAATTTGGAAGTTGAAAAAAGAAACTCCGATTACAACTTTCCTTTACTTAGAATTTCTTGTAAAGAACCCTTAGCATGAATGAGTATTCATGAACACCATGGAATATTGGTTTCTATGCCTTTTTGAAACTGTTTTTGTTCCATCAATGCCTACACATAAGCAAGTGGCCCAGGAATTCTCACCCATTTAGAAACCATTCTGAAAGGGCAAAAAAAAAAAAAAAATTGAAACAGCCAAAACATTCTACAGTTAAAAAGATTAAAACAAATTAAAAATTCCACATAAAAACACAAAAATTCTCATTAAAAATAAAGACACTACTAATGTTTCTTGAAGGGGATGCTGGAACATGAGGGTTAGAAATCAAAACACAGAAAGAGGTATAACGTTAACACCATAAAGATAAGCCTGCAAAGGCATAAAGGACCTCTATGGAGAAATGAAAGCAAGAACTCAATTTGCAAATTACTGATTTAGAGGCTTTTTAGGTCCAGGGGTGCTTAGTACTTGAGTATCTTTAGATCTATGGAGAATTGAAAGCAAGAACTCAATTTGCAAATTACTGATTTAGATGCTTTTTAGGTCCAGGGGTGCTTAGTACTTGAGTATCTTTAGATCTATGGAGAATTGAAAGCAAGAACTCAATTTGCAAATTACTGATTTAGATGCTTTTTAGGTCCAGGGGTGCTTAGTACTTGAGTATCTTTAGATTGACTAAAGATGGTATTAATAATTATGCCCAGACCAGTGTTAGATGGGTCCCAGGCAACCCAG
>PITA01009660.1:47608-76301 GCA_004023965.1 Spilogale gracilis | reverse complement strand
GAGGTATAGGCGTCCTCTGCACGCACACAGTCCATGGCGTGCTCGGCCTGGGGGGCCGTCCAGCTGTACACCTGGAATGGGGTGGCAATCCTCTCGAAGGGGTGGCGCTGGACCCTGTGGCGGCGAGAGGAGGAGATAGGGAAGACGGCCAAGCTCAGAGCCCTGGCCCAGCGGCCTTCTCTGAAGCCCCTCCAGCTCTCCTGCCTCCCTGCCCGGAGACCCTTCCCCCACAGTCTAAAGGAAGCAAATAAATGGGCACCTCTTGCGGGACTACTGTGTTGGGGTTTCGCAGCTCCCTAAGGCAGGCTCTGGGGTGCCAGGGGCTGAGGGTAGAGGGCTTCCGAGGGCAGCCATGCTACAGTTTAGGCTGGCAGGTCAGCGCCACCCCCTTACTACCTTTTCTTCTGCAGCACAGCAAAATTTTTTTTGAAGGTCGGGCTGATCTGGTTGAGCAGCTCCACCAGGGAATGGCTGAGGAAGCGGGGGCTGGCAGGCTTGGGGTTGAAGTGATATGCTGTGGACCTGTGGGGAGAGGGTGGTCACTGCACAGGGCACCGCAAGTAGATGCCCAAAGACCTGGAGCGGCTCACATAGGGACTTACTGATTCAGGTAAAAGCCCCGCGTGGATGCTGTGATGCTGACTTGCCGGTCCTCGGCTGTGATAACGAACAGGTACATGAGGTCCCCGTGCATCTTGCGGTTCCCCGGGGGTGGGTTCCACCCACTCATGGTGAGCACTTTCAGGCACTGCAGGGGCTGCAAGAGTGACCAAGCGTGAGTGGGGGCCGGGCCTCCGGGTATGGTGCTGCCCTGCCCCCCACTCCGACGGGGGCCTGCTCCCTGGCTCTGTTCCAGGAGTACTACCTTCCAGTCACGGTTCTGGGGCTGCAGGGGACACAAAGGCCGCTCCCGGCTCCCTGGAAGGATGTACTCAGGTGGTGTGCAGTCAATGGGGTCCATCTCCAAGCCCTTCTTCCGCTTCCCGCTGTCTGAGGGACCCGAGGCTGGTGGTCAGCACAGGGCCACCACCCAGGGGTAAACTGGACACAGCATGGATGCCTCCAGCCCTGCCCCCCCACCCTGTGGCAAGGCCTGGCCCCTGGTCCCTTAACCAGCCCCTGGCCAATTTGCCCCTGGACCCTGACCCTCTGCCCAACCCCCAGCCCTGATGCCTCCCGCACCTCCCAGGTCGCCATCAGTAAAGACGCTCAGGAAGGACAAGGAGTTGCAGTCAACCCCGTTGAAGGCATCGGATGGGTCCAGGCTCTTGAGCAGGTCCCGGACGTGGCGCACATGGATGCGGGCCTCACGGACTGTGTACGGCTCTGGTGGGAGGGCGAGGAGCAGCACGTGAGCAAGGCCTGTCCCCTGCTACACCAAACTCCCCAACACAGAGAAGTCGGCCATAGGGCTACCATGGCGGTCTCAATTTTCATGTTTAGGCCTCCACTTACAGATTCCATTATGAGCACATAAGCTGGAGTGCTGGATTCAACACTCCCCCCTCTTCTGTTAGGCAGGGATCCTTGTTTGCAAAGGGCCTTAAGCTAAAGGGCACAAAAAATGCCTCCAAAGCATACAGGCCTTGGGAAGCCCTTAAAGGCCCCCTGCTCTCATTCACAGGTGTCCCAGGTGGGCAGGCCCGAGGAGCTGTGAGGCCCTGGCACCACAGCTTCAGTCCTGCTCTCCTAGGGCAGCCCTTGCTCAGGGGTGGCCTGTGGACTTCCCTGAAACTACAACACTGCCCCCCAATACATGCTTTATGAATTTTAATGGGGGCTCTTTTGGGGGAAAAGAGACTTCATCATCAAGTAAGTTTGGGCACATGTACATTACACTTTCCACATTGGCTTTTAACAAGCTCAGACTGCCTAGAACCTCTGAGCTCCTTCTCCCCTGGGGACCCAAGGTCACGGAAGCTTTTATTTTACAAGCAAACCAGCCTCATCACATCTGCCCACCACTGCACACGGGTCCTGACTGCTCAACTTGACAGCAATGAAACTTTTAGTTTCCTTATGAGATTTAACTTTCTTTTCTTTTTTTAAATTCTAAGCTAGAGCCATTTTTTTTTTACAATTTTTTTTTTTAAGATCTTATTTGAGGGGCGCCTGGGTGGTTCAGTTGGTTAAGCGACTGCCTTCGGCTCGGGTCATGATCCCGGAGTCCCGGGATCGAGTCCCACATCGGGCTCCCTGCTCGGCAGGAAACCTGCTTCTCCCTCTCTTGCTCCCCTTACTTGTGTTCCCTCTCTGGCTGTGTTTCTCTCTGTCAAATAAATAAATTTAAAAATAAATAAATAAATAAAAAGCAATAATCTGTGTAGGCTTAACTATTAAAAAAAAAAAAAGATCTTATTTGAGAGAGAAAAACAAGCAGAGGAAGAGGGAGTGGCAGAGGGAGAAGCAGACCCCTCACTGAGCAGGGAGCCTGATGGAGGCTGATCCCAAGACCCTGAGATCATGACCTAAGCTGAAGGCACACGCTTAACCCTCTAAGCCACTCAGGTGCCCTGAGATTTAATTTTTCTCTCTACAGAATTTGACTGGCTAATTTCAAGCCTTTGGTACTATCTGTTTGTTTGTTTTGTTTTGTTTTCTAAGACTATTAGAGAAAGAGAGAGAAAGGGAATGCATGCACATACACAAGCAGGTGGAGCAGAAGGCATTGGGAGAAGCAGATGCCCCACTGAGCAGAGAGCCTGACATGGGGTTTGAACCCAGGAACCTGACCCAGGTATCCAACCTAAGCCAAAGATAGACACTTAACCGACTGAGCCATCCAGGCACCCCTGTTTTTGTTTTTTGGTTCAGAGAGCAGATAAGGGCAAGGGGGGGTGCAGAGGGAGAGAGAGAGAGACTCTCAAGCAAGCTCCTTGCCCTGTGTGGAGCCCAACGCAGGGCTCAATCTCATGACCCTGAAATCATGACCTGAGCTGAAATCAACAGTCAGATGCTTAACTGACTGAGCCACCCAGGCACCCTAGTTGGTACTGTTTTTTCTTTATTTTTAAAAACCAGGGCTTTGATATTTAACCTATAATGTTGGAGGGTGCACGTGTGAAGGCCTAGGGAGCAGATCTGGGCTCCAATCCTGACTTCACAAGTTCAGTATTGTTCTGAACCTCCACATACTATCTGCGACACTTGAGATACCAACCAGGGTGGGTGAAGTGCCACCCGGCCCCACCTCTGTGGGCCCTCCCTTGGCAGGCTGCCCAACTTCTGGACAAACCTTCTACCACGCGTAGCACCGAACCCTCCTGTAGGCCCTCGACACTGCGCAGCTCCGAAAAATGGTCCAGCATGTTGCCGTCCAGGTGCAGGGAAAAGCAGGTGCGGTGGCAGGTGTCTTCGCGGTCCATGAGTACCTGATGGATCTCCTGTACCATCTCCTGGGGGGACACCTACCAAGGAAAAGGCCCCAAACACTCTGGTGAGGACATACTATCTTCCCTATAGTGTAAGACTAGGACAAGTGATGGCCAGGTGTGGCCTTCCAGCCTTGTCCTCCCTAATAGGCTCATGCTCTGGTCCCCACCACCCTTTCTCCACCTCACCTGTAAGGAGAAGGGCTCAATCCCAGGTGCCAGGATCTTCACAGAAAAGCCTGTGTCCTGAATGACAATGACTTCCTGTCCAGTCGTCTCCTCTCCCGGCTCAGCCTCATCCAGACCATTTTCCCGGGGCAGCTCAGCTGCCCTTTCTTCCTTCTTTAGGCTCTCTGAGGGACAGTCCCCATTCAGTAGCATGACTGATGGCAGGTCTGCAGGTAACAAGAAAGGAGCTGAGGCAAGTGGGGTCACCTGCCTACCCACATAGGCACACATCCCTTCCACATCCTGAGCCCTTCCTTCCCATCTGCTTCTCAGTCTTCCCGTCTGGCTTCCATCCAAACACACCATCCAAATCCCCTTTCCCCAGAGCCACCCCAAAGGCCAAACCCGACTGTCTTCTCTGGCCTCAAGGTGTGTGACTTCTCTACAGCATCCACCACTGCCCACCTTCTCCTCCCCTTCCCTGTAGCCACTGATCCTTTGTTCCTTGCTCTCCAGCTCTGCCCCGCTCCCCCAGCAGCCCAAGCTGTGGGTGTCCTAAGGCCCCAGCCTCCCCTGATCCTCCATGACTTCAAACGCCCTCCCGCCATGCAGCTAACCTACCAGTGTAGGCCTTGCTCAAGCTTTTCAACACATGGCCATCCCTTAGGTATCACCAAAGTCTCGTCTTGTTGACACAGAATTCACCTTCCTCCACAAGCTGGCCTCTGCTCTCTGCCACCCCCATCACCCCGCCTAGTCTCCAAACTGGTCAAGGAAGCCAGCCTCTGCAGCCACGGCCCCAGATAGGACATTTTCCCCATTTCAAGAGCACCACTTAGTACCCACTGCTCACAAGATCCAAGCTTCTTGGGCCAACACTCTCAGGCACCAACCTCAAGTACCTCTCAGCTCCAGCCAGCTCGCCCTGTCAACATCTCAGATACACCAAACTACTAGGAAGCCCGAGAACAGGCTCCACTTCTTCCCTTCCACCTCTGTGCTTTTGTGCAGTTCATGTTGCCCTCAATTTGCTGCCCGCTGCATCGGGCCAACTCCTACTCATCCGTCAGGGCCCAAGTGAAAAAAACCCTTCTCTATTTCTTTAGAGCACAATCAGGGGAAGGGGAGAGGGAGAAACTCTCAACCAGATTCCACGCTCAACACTCGGAGGCCAACGCAGGGCTGGAATCTCAAGACCCTGAGATCACGACTTGAGCCAAAATCAAAACTCGGACGTTTAATGGCCTGAGCCACCCAGGCTCCCCTAAATCCCCTTTCTCTAAAGCCTGCCCAAATGGCTCGACAACAGAATCACTGCCTCCTCACTGCCCCCAGAGACACAGTGAACACCCCCAAGAGTACTGTTTTGTCAATCTGGGGGGCTGTTCACACTGGCAGCTGTACCTTTTTCCTACACTTAACAGAAAGCTACTGAATTAATGAATTAATTACTGCAAACGTGGAGTTAGAAGTCCAATACTTGTGAACAGCACCCAATTCACATGATGTGGGAAGAGAAAGCAGGTGACAAAACCTTCTCTTTCTACCCAGGTGCTAAGGGGAATAAAGGAGAGCCCCCTCCCTGCCCCAGGGAGCAAGGACCTCCTCACAGTCATGCCAGGAAAACACAGGCCTGCCTGGGTATCCATTTGGCCCACGGGGTTTTCCACCCATGGTCTACCGGGCAGCCAAACTGGCCCCTTGCTTGTCTGAGAGCTCCAGACAGGTCAGTTCACCCAGCTCTTCTCCGCATCCCACCTCCTCTTCCCTACTGTTGGGAGATGCATTTTCCCCAGAACTTGGTGGGCCCTACCCAGACCCACCAGAAACGTGGAGCCAGGGGCCTCAGAAAAGGAGATAAGACCAGCACAGAAGGGCACGCCAGGGGGACTGCGGAGAGAAGCCACACCCTCTTCCCTGTGTCCCCTCAGCTTAGTGATAAACAGGACAGCCAGGAGCCAAGATAGAGTTCCCTCTACCTCTTCCCAAATAAGGCCGTCTGAGGCCCAGAAACAGTTCGGAGACTTGTTCAAGGTCAAGAGTGGACCTTAGATTCCCCATCAAGAGCCCACACCACCATGTCCTCATACTGCCCTCAATCTTGGCCACTACAGATCTCCAAGGACTGTTATCACCCCCAGCTTGTCCCAGCACACCTCTCCAAACCTGAGGTGGAACTCCTGAGAACAAGGGCACTCGAGAACCTCTCTCTCTAGTGAGCCCACAGTCCCAGGAGTGCGAGCCCAAGTCCCTAAAGTGAGCAGCCACCCCAAAGGGAGAACTTGGCTGACTCTCTGACCAGGCAGGCAGGAGGGTGGAGAGAAGGGCGGTACTTGGTCAGCTTCCAAAAGCAGCAAGAGGAATGGCAGATATGAGGAGGCACTTCCCCTAACTGGGTCCTTGAAAAAGGCTTTGCTGTTGGAATAAGTCCCCTCCCCCCAATACGATGGAGCAGCATTGAGGTCTAAGACCCCACAAGTAGAGAAGTCAGAAACCCTGATCCAGACGGGAAGCCTGTGCTCCCAGAGTCTGGGCCAGGAAGGATGGGAAGGAGGGCAGGGAAGACAAGGCAAGGGTAGCCGCAGCTCCTACTGCTCTTCCCCAGGTTGGGGAGCCTGTCTGGAAGGTACCTCAGCACCAGGTTATGCCCCAAGGGGTACCCAACCCCTATCAGATTTCAAAGGAATGTGGCTGGTTCCCAGAGCCCTCCATTCCCCCAGAATGGCGGTTCTGCCCCTCCTCCTTCCTCTAGGGAACCCTGAAGGTCTCCCTTCCACTGGATTAAGGCCAAGTGATCTCCCCACAAGAGGCTGGCCACCTGGCTCCCTGCCCCCACAGCCCACCTGGTGCAGTTGTAGGCTGCCCTCTCCTGGACTCTGGAGTCTTGGGACCGCCATGGCAGCAAGGCAGCCAGTTCTCCGGCTCAGGCTCGGCACCGCCTAAGTCCCCTGTTCCGGCCTCTGCCTCTACCCTTGCCCCCTTGCAGCTGGTCAGCCCAAGGCTAGAGCTCTGGCTGGCTTCGGGTTTCAGTGGGGCCAGGCCTGCTGGGGCAGCCCTGGGAAGGGCATACTCCCCCTGCCTCGCATTCTGCTCAAGGTCAGCCAGAAGGACGGCTGTGTGCCAGGAGGCCCCAGTGGCTCCAGGACCCCAGAGGGAGCTGCTACCAGCACTCAGGCTCACCTCCTTATACCCACCAAAAGGTGGGTCACTGCTGGTGAAGTCATTAGAGGGGCAGGAGAACCCAGCATTTGGGGTACCTAGGCCCCTCATGATCGAGGGCCCAGGGGACTGGCTGGCAAGGGCAGGGCCCAGTAAGGGGGTCCTCTCTTCAGCCCCAACCCCAATGCAGGTGGGCAGGATGGCTTCAGCCAGCTGCCAGCAACAGCTGGCACAGACCCGGGCCCAAGCCATGAGACAGCCACCCCGTCCACCAGTGGCACAGACCGAGCACCCTGCCTGCCTCCTGGGTCAAGTGGCTAGCTGAGGCCTCTGGCTCATGCTGCCCCCTGCAGGTGACCTGGCAGCTCTCCTTTTCCTGTCAGTCACTGGTTCTGGTGGGGGGGGGATGGGCCCTCAGTCTCTCATAGGACAACTGCACCCGTGGCCCCAGGCCTCCAGCTCCACCACGAAGCTGGCAGGCTCTATCTTTCCTTCCCAGCAGCCCCTGCGCTGCCAGGAGAAAACCAAGTCTCTCCCTGGGGGAAAACAGAGCTGGCAGCAAGAGGCCGAAGGCCGTTCCACTGTGGAGAAGGAACATGCCTGGCCTCGCCAAGGCGCCTTCCCAGGGCCTCTGACTTGTTGCCAGGGCCCAGCCAGCCCGGCTCTGGCATCCATGCAAACCACCGTGGAGGCGGGGAAACAGGCTCACTCCAGGACCGTCCCCTCCAGTCCTGTTCCAGGCAGCCCTGATGGTCAGGCCCTCAGCCTCTCCACAGTCCCCCGCAAGGGCTCCAGTCCACAAACACTGACCAGATGGTTAAGAAGGGCCAAACCCAGGCAGAGCTCCTCTTATCCCGCCGTTTTCTCAAACACACCCTAACCCTCTGGAAAAGCGCGTGGGGCAGAGTACCGTGGCAATGACCTCTGAGTAGCAGCACTGACCATCTCCAATCTGGTTCCCAGAAAGCCTGTGCTCACTCTTGGCCCCACCCCACAGCAAGTCTCTCAATCAGCTCAACTGGCCCATCTCACTTGAACAAATTGAGGCCCCAGAGGCCAGTAAGCAAGCTGCCCCAGGACCCAGAGGGGAGAGGTGGCCAAGCCACGTCCAGAAAAAAACCAGGTCTGTCAGGTGTCCAAACCCATGCCTCGGAGTGCCACTCCCCCCGGCTGTAGCACCCACCAGCGACACAGCATCTCTTCCTCCTCCAGGACTCAGGCCTCAAGCCAGGAGGCAGATCTATCTCCAACCACAGCAACCCAACTCTCTACACCCTGGGCCAGCATGCCCTCTTCTCATATCCCAGGGGGCACCCCTAAGATAAGGGCTTTGGAGAAGCAGCAGAGGTTCTGCAGAATGGGAAGAGGTTGCCCAAACTGCACGCTGCATATCCACACCTCCAGTCTTCACTGGCTGGATCGGAATGAGGAGATAAAGTGTACCCCAGGCCTGGCCTGGGAGCACAGAGACCCCAGGGGCAGCAGAAAGGAGTTAGAAAAGAAAGTCAGAACATCCCAAGTGGCCTCTGTCTTCCCTGGTGTGGCATGGCCTCACTCAGTAGACTGTGCCAGGGCCAAACCCCGCCCCAGTCAAGGCCTCAGCAGGTGAGGCTCCAGCAGGAAGTAAGGCCCCAAAAGACATATCACCCCTCCCAGGAACTCAGAGCTTCAAGGAAAAGGGGTAGGGGCAGGCAGGCAGCCTATGGAAGACCCCAATGATATGAGCATCTATCTTCTTCCCACCCCTCTCCCCAGCAAGGTGTACAAGGTCTGGAGATAGTCCAGTGAGCCTCAAGCTGGTTTACTCAGACCTCCCCACAGCTACAGCTTTAGGATTCTGTCAGGGAGTTCCCCTAAGCCCTCAAGCTCTTCCCCATCTGCCAGCCCCCTTTTCTGCCCTGGGCCTCAACTCCAAGGAGCCCTCCCCTAGGCAGAAGGAACCTGACACACCACTGTGAACTTGAAAAACCTGCCTGTTCTCTTAACCCCTAAAAGCAGCTTTAGTCCCAAGAACGTAACTGACCCTTGCCCCCCAAGCTCCAAAGGCCTGGATTACCTCCTTGAAGGAACTGGAGAACCTTCCAGAGCTGCGGGGTCAGGAGCCTGGATGAGAACCTACTCGGGGGTCTCCATTAAGGCCACCCTCCTTCGTTGAATAGATTCAGGCTGGCTGTAATTCAAAGCTTAGCTACCTATATTAGCTTCCCAGAGACATAAGGAGCCAATGTCTCCCTCCGACTAGCATGCTCCCAGTTTCCCAAAAATGAACAGCTGTGCCCTTCCCCTGACCCAAGTTGCCCCAGACAGAGCCTCTCAGCACACAGCGGAGACAGGACTTTACTCAAGCCTGCGGGGAAAAGCTTCCAAAAGACTCTCCCTTCCTCAGTCCCGATGTTCTCAACATAAACCCAACCAACATACCTATCCCGGCTTCCTCTGGGACAGGTAGGGAAAGTCTTAGCATGCTGGCCACAAGGTAGAAATCCAAATGCCCCCGGTAGCTACGATGCTGTGTGACCTTGAACAAGTCATTTTATCTCTTCAGGTCTCTTTGCTAGAAGGGAAATCAGCCAGACCCGACCTCCTCTTATCTAGCCTGCCCCACTGATTCACAGCCTGGCAGGTTGGAATCATCAACATCCGTTGTTCTGCCCAAACCTTGGCCTTATCTAGGCAATCAGCGAAGCTGCCACCGTGCCTACCCCCAACACAAGGTAACTCTGCTGTGACAGGGTCAGAGAGCCTCCTAAATATTGTTCCCATCCTCACCTACCGAAGCTGGTAAGAGAAATGAAGATAGCAAATTTCTGCTGAGAAGAGCTGGGGGGAGTGGAAGAGAAGGGTAGTTCTGCATTCCCACCACTAACCAGGGCAGAGAGGTACCACAGTCCAGCCTAGGGCCCTGAACGATGATTTGGAGATGACAACTGAGGTGCTGGGAAAGGGCTTCTGGCCTTAAGGCTGGAATTTAAGACATGATGTAAGGGACAGAGGAAGCCCAGGAGAAATGGATGAAGCAGGCACCATCAGAGAAAAGCTGCAACCACTCCCAAAGCCACTGCCACATAGCCCCCATGGGGGACGGCTGGGAGCTCCACTCCACATCGATGACCTTTGCCTTAAAAACAGCAACGCCGGGCTGATCCACTTTTCGCAATAAGGCGGGTTAATGATCAAGTTCTGGCACAAACACCTACTCCTGCCAAGGAGTTTGGCTTTGCCCCCACACGCAGGCAGACCCCTAGGTCTGCAGATCAGGCCAACAACTAACCAGGAAGAGATCACAGCCTGAACACCTAGGGGCAAAGCACCGCCTCTGGGAATGAACCAGACAAGCCCCCTCACAATACACACCGACCCCCAGCTCGCACTCTTCCCCAAAGACCATGCCTCGGAAGTCCCAGGATGAGTTTTACTCGCAGGGCTGCAGCCCCGTACACACGCAATGCTCGAGACCCTGACTCTAAGGGTGCCAGACTGAGCAAGTGTCAGTGACCCCAGCCCGGAGGATTACCCATGCCCGCGCGCGGAGGGGGTGGGGCCACCGATTCCATCAGTCTGCGGCGGCGGCGCACCCCGAAACCGCGTGTGCGCGCACGTGTCCCCCCTACCGCTGTCCTCCTTGGGACCCCACGTGCGAAACCCAGGCCGCAGCCGGGGGCGACAGTGAAGGTGACCTTCAGGGCGGGGGCGGCCCGGTGAGATGCAACCCGGCCCGGCGCGAAGGGAAGGCGGCGGTTCCTACAAACCCCGAACCCACCCGCCCACTCGGCCCGGTCCAACCTCCCCGCCCGGCTGACCGCTGGCCCCGGCCCCGCTCACCGGCCGCGCCCGGCCGCCCCTTGCCACCAGCCTGCGAGCTGGGCTCCCGGGCGCCTTCGGCCGGGGCGGCCGCCGGCAACTCGTCCGTTTTGATGACCATGGCGGCGGGAGCGGGCGTCCGGCTCGGCTGTCCGCGCCGCCCGCCGCGCCACTAACCCAAGTGCCCTGCGCGCCGCGGCCGCTGCGGGAAGGACGGAGTCACCGGCCCACGTGGTGCGCGCTGTAACCTTTGACCCCACCGCCGCTCCCCTGCCCCGCCCTCGCTCCGGGCCCTGCCCACGGAAGCGCGCGAGGGACAAAACGCACATCTCCTGTTGGCGGTCCACCAAAGGCGCTGACGATCCCGAACGCCTTAAAGGGAACGCACTGTGACTCAGAGTCCAGAAAGGCTTCTGGTCCCCTCGAGGGGCGGGGCTACGGAGAGACGTCCTTGCCTTTTTTAGCCTGTCCCGCGGGCGCCCTGACCTTGGGTGGAGGCTCTTGTAGGACTGCTGTTGCTCGCCGTCCCTTTCCCCCATGCCCCTCTTCTTCCTATTGCAAATCTGCCAAATGACCACGCGGTCTCTAATCTGCGGTGTCAGAGTGACCCACAGCACGCTCCTCACCAGGCTTGAAAGGGTAGAGCTGGGGTGCGTCTAGCTTCTTGAGTAAGGGGTGCAGGGCATTTAAAGGGGATGCCGTGTCAAAAATGGAGCCACCAAACTTTGCTGTGAGCTGCAACGTGCTCCTTCCTGCCAGCGGCCTCGACACCCTCCTCCAGATGGGTCCTTACTACCAGGCTGGTACATTATACCCATTTTTCAATGAAGGAAGCTGAGACCAAGGGCACACAGAGAGCAAGAACTAGAGCTGAGTCAAGCTAAGTCCACAGCCTGGACACTTTAATTATTTTAGGAGTCTGGGTTTTGGTGGGGACTGAGAAGTGAGGTTAGAGAATGCTGCCTAGGTGACATTTTTGCCAGGCCTTGCCAGTGAACTGACATTCTCCAGGCAGAGAGAGGAGGGAGGGTCTTTCATGCATAGACCTGGGAATCATTTAAGACCTATTCCTGGCATTTGCCAGGATCTGAGGGGAATTGGGAAGCTGAAACTGCAGCAGTGGGCTGGGGCGGGTTCTGGAGCCTCGTAAAAATTGCAAAGAAAAGCAGACTTTGTCCTGGAGTACAGGTACTGGGAAGAGGACCTAGTGAAAGTCTTCAAGTATTTAAGCAGGAGGAAGGGCGGTAAGAAGTGTTGTGTGGGAGATAAGGGGACGCTGAACTAGACTAGGGACAGATGAGTGTGGACCGTTGAACAAGAAGCCTGGAGGGCCGCCTGGCCTGGGTGTCTCAGTCCATAAACAAATGCCTTTGGCTGGGGTCATGATCCTGGAGTCAGGGGATTGAGCCCCACATTGGGCTCCCTGCTCAGCTTTGGGAAGCCTGCTTCTCCCTCTCTAGCTCCCCCTGCTTGTGTTCCCTCTCTTGCTGTGTTTCTGTCAATTAAATAAATAAATAAATCTTAAAAAAAAAAAAAAAAAAAAAAAAAAAAAAAAAAAAAAAAAAAAAAAAAAAAAAAAAACAAGAGGAAGAAACCTGGAGATAAAAGAAAGACCTAACTACTGGGTATATAAGAAAGGCAGTCAGGAAGGTGTATAGACCTAATACTTGATTAGATTAGAAATCTGCATCCCACAACCTCTACCCTATCTCTTTTTGTAACCTTGAGCGAGTCACTTTCACTCCTCTAACTCTCAGGGGCTTCATCCATCAAATAAAAACACCAATCTGTCTAGCCTCTCACCTAGCTGTTGTGAGGAGATAGTGGTCATCAAAGTACTTTAGATAGTGTGAAACTCTGGGTGATTCACTGTCTTTCTAGCGCAGCTTCCAAAAAGCTCAGTGCTGTGAGAAGATCAGAAATACCAGACCCAGTCCCTGCCAGGAGAAGTTTCAGTCTGGTTGATGAAGTGGAATGCACACAGCAACCTTCTGTTCATGGCTACAGAATAAAAGCCTTTAAAGATAGCTGTTTTAAGTGTGCAGGGGAGGCAGTCATGGAGGGCTTTTGGAAAAAGGCAGCTCTGAGCTGAGCTTCAAAGTGTAAGAAGGATTTTAATGAACAAGTCAGATGAATTATATGGGTACACATGGAAGGAAGGACTCTAGGAATTTATTTGTTTGTTTGTTTGTTTGTTTGTTTGTTTGACAGAGAGAGAGATCACAAATAAGCAGAGAGAGAGGGGAAAGCAGGTTCCCTGCTGAGCAGAGAGCCCAATGCAGGCCTCGATTCCAGGACCCTGAGATCATGACCTGAGCCGAAGGCAGAGGCCTAACCTACTGAGCCACCCAGGCGCCCCACTCATTTTTTTTTTTTTTAAGATTTTATTTATTTATTTGACAGAGAGAAACACAGCTAGAGAGGGAACACAAGCAGCGGGAGTAAGAGCAGGAGAAGCGGGCTTCCCACTGAGCAGGGAGCTGGATGTGGAGCTCGATCCTGGGTCTCCGGGATCATGACCTGAGCCGAAGGCAGTTGCTTAACCAACTGAGCCACCCAGGCGCCCCCCAACTCATTTATTTTTCAAATATTTTAATTTTACTTAGAATTTTAAATAGGTAGCACATGCACATGGTTCAAACTTCAAAAAGTACGGATATATGGTGAAATCGCTCACCTTCCCCCAGCCACCTAGGTTTCCTCCCCAGATCACTAAGGTTACCAGTTCTTTTATATTCTTTGCATATAAGAGTGTGTGTAGATATTTTTCCCTTTTGTTACACAAATGTTAGCACACTGTACCTGCTGTTCTTTACCTTGGTATTTTTTTTAAAAGAGGCTACTTGGGGCTCCTTTGCGGCTCAGTTGGTTAAGCCACTGCCTTCAGCTCAGGTCGTGATTCTGGAGTCCTGGGATCGAGTCCCACATCAGGGTCCCAGCTCCGTGAGGAGTCTGCTTCTCCCTCTGACCTCTCCTCTCACGTTTCTCTCACTCACTCTCTCTCTCTCTTTCTCGAATAAATAAATAAAATCTTTTTTTTTTTTTAGATTTTATTTTTTATTGACAGAGAAACACAGCCAGAGAGGGAACACAAGCAGGGGAAGCGAGAGAGGGAGAAGCAGGCTTCCCGCTGAGCAGGGAGCCCGACGTGGGGCTCGATCCCGGGTCTCCGGGATCACGACCTGAGCCGAAGGCAGTCGCTCAACCAACTGAGCCACCCAGGCGCCCCAATAAATAAAATCTTAAAAAAAAAAAGATGCTACTTATTTATTTGAAAGAGAGCACAAGCAGGGGGAGCGGCAGGCAGAGGGAGATGGACAAGCAAGCAGACTCCTCGCTGAGCAAGGAGCCTGATGTGATGTGGGGCTGGATCCTAGGGTCTCAAGATCATGTCCTGAGACGAAGGTATACACTTAAAGGACTGAGCCACCCAGAGGCCCCTCCCCTGTTTTTTTTACTTGACAACATATTCTGGAGATTGTTCTGTAACAGCACACAAAGAACTTTCTCATTCCATTGGATGCCTGGATTATATTCCATTGTATGGTGCCATAATTCTTTTAACCGGTCTTCCAACTGATGGGTATTTTGTATGCATGAAACTCAAGGAATGTGGAGAATTGTGCCTAGTCCAATGTAGCTGAAGGTAGAAGCCCCCTCCATGTTGGTAACGTTACTCATAACCAGAAACATAGATGAGTTTTAACACTAGGAGCAGCAAGCCTGGTAACAGGGAAACATACACACAAAAAGCATCATCCTCTGGCCACTTTGTAGTCTGGTGGTCTGACCTCCAATAACATATTAAGCAGACAGTTTTTTTCTCTCAGGCTGCCTCCACAAGTGTCTCTTCATCATGGTCTTAAAAAAAAAAAAAGATTCTATTTATTTGAGAAAGAGTGTATAGGAGGAGGAGGAAGAGGAGGGGAAGAAGAAGGAGGGGTGGAAGGGGGAGGGAAGGGATAGGGGGAGAGGGAGAAGCAGGCTCCCCACTGAGGACAGAGGGAGAAGCAGACTCCCTGCTGAGCAGAGAGCAGGACCCCGAGATTATGACCTGAGCTAAAGGCAGGCGCTTAACCAACTGAGCCACACAAGTGCTCCTAGACCGGGGGACTTCTGAAAATAAAGGACCATACTTTATTTACCTGGATATCCTCAGCATCTTCCCAAAGCCTGAAGCAAGGTAGGTGTTTAACGCACATTTTGCTGGGTGAATGGATGAGTCACATGTAGAGAGTACCAAGCAGTACTTCTGAGGGCCCCCCAGGATGCTGAGGAGGGAGTGTTGCTAGCAACGCAGGGGTTCACCTTTGATTCCCACCTTATTTATAATATGTGGGCTTTCCTTGTAGGTATCCCTCTTGTGAACGGTATGCTTTGACTTTTGTATCCAGAGCTTCAGATCATTTCCACAATGCCAGGGTGAGCCTTAGAGAGGTACCAGCCTGTGCCATACACTGGCCTTCCTCTCCTGTCCTCTTCACAGTCAGGCGCTGAGTGCCTGATGGTCAGTATGGGTGCTGGTGACCAATCTGCCCCTGGGCCTAGTGACTAACCAGTCCCAGCAGCCTTAAAACCTGCAACTTAGCTTCCATGGATCCCTTTCCCCTTCCCCTAGCAGGCTCCTGTTCCATAGTCCCCAACGTCAGGGCAGTTGCCTTGGTGACACTCTTGAGCATCTCAGTTTTCCCATCTTTAGGGCTCCTGGGTAAAGATGCTAACTAAGTATGAAGGGAGGTTTATCAAGGCTGAGACCTAGCCTACATAATTAAGCTGTTTAAGGCCTCCCACCTCCCTAATTAGTGTTATGATGAATACACCCACTCAGCTGGGCATTTCTATTTCTCCCTTCCTTTTCAGCGTTTCCAAGGGGTTGGAGAGATGAGCAAGAACCCAGACTTCTGGATTGAAGGAGGGAGTCCTCTACCTTACTGGCTTGACTCCAGCGACCCATAAAGAGAGGAGATGCTCCATCTTCCTCAACCCCAAACCTGTGTGGGCACAACTGCTGGGAAGGAAGGAATGACAGTCCTAGAGATGCGGGCCTCAGTCTCCCCGTCTGTAAAATGAGGGGGTTGCATACTTGATCTCTGAGTTATTTGGTGCTGACAACGCACAACTCCACCCTGTATGTGTCTCTGGGCTGGGTTCAGCCAAGCACCACCAGAGGTCTGTGAAGGGACCCTAAAGCCAATTTTCCCTTCTCTCCTTTTTCTTGAATTGAACATGGGAGCCCAGAGTCGTGGGCAGATGTTTACCTAAGGCTGCCCCCCCCAGCTGCCCCAGGAGATAAAAGGTGATGGACAAGCAGAAGTCTGGGCCATACTTCTCAGAATGGGAATTGCTACAGGTCTGGTCCTTGCCCATCCTGGGCCCAGTCTGATCCCCAAAGGCTGGAGCAAGGAGATGGGGCAGCCCAGGCCTGCCTGCCTGCTCCACCTGGATATACTGGGTAGAAGTCAATACACATGAGTTCAAGTCCAGCTCCATCCCTGACTCCTTCACTACAACTTGCTTACTCACCTTGAGTAAGTCACTTTTCTTTTCTTGATGCCAACACAGGCCAGGTGTCGAAGCCATCTGAGGTCTGTAGTCAAGCTCAGATATCACTGTATGTGTTAAACTCCTTTTTAGTTTTGGCTGGAAGTTGTTACTCCATCCCTAGAGCTCTGTAAATATCGTATTCACTGTAATTTATTGGTTGGGGTCCACTTGCTTTCCCCCCACTGATGGTTCTTGGACATCATCATGACTCTTGGGATTAGCAAGCTAGTGAAACCCAACTTAATATGGCTTTAAAAAGTATGTCACAGGGACGCCTGGGTGGCTCAGTTGGCTAAGCGACTGCCTTCGGCTCAGGTCATGATCCCAGAGACCCAGGATCGAGTCCTGCATCGGGCTGCCTGCTTGGCAGGAAGCTTGCTTCTCCCTTTCTCACTCCCCCTGCTTGTGTTCCCTCTCTGGCTGTGTTTCTCTCTGTCAAAAAAAAAAAAAAAAAAAATCTTTAAAAAAAAAGTATGTCGCAGATTGAGAAGACTAAGGAAAGATAATTAAATGCAATGGGATCCTGGATAGAACACCTGGAACAGAAAAAGGGCATGGGTGGAAAAACTGGTGAAATTCACATAAGGTCTGTGGCTTAGTTAATAGTCATGTACCAGTGCCAATTTTTTGGTTTTAGCTATACTCCGATAAAGTAAGATATTTATATAAGGGAAAGCTGGGTAAAGGGTATCCAGGAACTCTGTATTATTTTTGCAACTTTCTCTAAGTCTAAAATTAGTTTAAAAAAATAAAGTTAAAAGATGCACAAATTAGGGACACCTGGGTGGCTCAGTTGTTAAGCATCTGCCTTTGGCTCAGATCATGATCCCAGGGTCCTAGGATGGAGCCCCACATTGAGCTCCTTGCTCAGCAGGAAGCCTGCTTCTCCTCCTCCCACTCCCCCTGCTTATGTTCCCTCTCCAATAGATACAATCTTTTTAAAAAAATGCACAAATTAATGCTGACCACTTAAAAACAAAAATATGGGAGGAGGGGTTTATTCGTCCACAGAACTGAAAGGGGTATATGGGATGCAGGCAGAGCTGGATCCAGCAGGTTAATTATCAGGAATTGTCTCCATCTCTCCTGCTTTTGCTTCTGGTGTGATAGTTTTCATATTCAGGCAGCCCTTTCCCGTGTGGTGGCAAATAGCCTGCCAGACTTCCAGGCTGATATTCTGCCATTTTAGCCACCCAAGAGTTTGTATTTCTCAACAGTCCTGTTTTAGGGGCGCCTGGGTGGCTCAGTTGGTTAAGCAACTGCCTTCGGCTCAGGTCATGATCTCGGAGATGGAGCCCTGCATCAGACTCCCTGCTGGGCGGGAAGACTGCTTCTCCCTCTCCCACTCCCCCTGCTTGTATTCCCTCTCTGGCTCTGTTTCTCTCTGTCAAATAAATAAATAAAATCTTAAAAAAAAAAAAAAAAAAACACCCCAAAAAACCCAGTCCTGTTTTGTTCACTGATGCATCCCTAGCATGTGTTGAATGAATGGCTCCAGCAAAAGTCTTTAGACTGTCATTGGTTCAGACTGAGTCATGTGCCCATCTCCAACCCAAACAGTGTGAATTACTTTACCAGCGTCACATGGGTAGAGTCATCTCCCCACCCACCCCCAACAGGGACTGAGATAGAGGAAGGGCAGCTCCCCAAAAGGAAAGAATGGGTCCTATTATCAGAAGGGTTGCTGGCAAACCAATATATCCCCCAAATCCTTAGAATGCAGGGCTGCTGCTTTTTCTGCTAGAGTCGCCCAAAACATAGACCTAGACTGAAAATGTACAGGCTTAAATTCTCTTAGATACTAGGTGTGCTGAGCTCCTTAATTGCAGTCTCAACATAACCCTCATTAATGGATATAAGAATAGGGCTCATTTCTGGGATGCTGGGCTTTTTGTAGTTGGATCAGATGGCCTTGGGTGTCAGGGAAGGGGAACCAGCATGGCTGAAGATACCAGAATCCCAGGATTCCTTCCTGGTCAACATGATGGGCAGTTCCAGGCCTGGAGCCCTTCCAGTCTATGTCTCCCAACCCTAGCCAGGAACCTCAGATCTAAGGTTTCATTTGTTTGTTTGGATTGGGGTGGCATGGGGAAAGAGTCAGGGCTAGCCTGAGCATTGGGACACCTCAGATGAGTACCTTACGCCTTGTGAGGAATAGTCAGTGTGAAGACTCCAGAATCTCAGCTCCAGTCTCACCCGATCCAGCAGCTGACTCCCCAACCACTCTCTATGTCCTCCACATCCTCTCCCACACCTGTAGGAATAGAGGTTGGAGTAGGGCAGAGTGCCCACAGAGAAGGTGTTGAATGTGTTTTTCAGATCATTTTATTAAGAATAAGGCATATGACAGTCACCCCTAAAGCATAAGGCTCTATTTCTGTGGGTGAGTGAGTACACTCTGAAAAGCATTGGATTAAAAAGCACAGCCAACAGAAAATTTGGAGCAGGATCCCTCTCCCTCACCCATGGGGCTCCTGCCAGGTGGTTCGGAAGCCCTGCATGTCCCCCATTCAAGGCTGGCACCTCAGGGAGAGGGTGCTCAGGGATCCCCAGCTTTCTGCACTAAAGAGATGCTGTTCCAAACCCTCCTGGCCTCCTTATTCTCCATTGGGAGCCCTCTATCCTACTGCTGATTTGGGGAAGGGCTACCCTATTTCAGCCCTGGAGGGTCCCCCACACTGCAGACCACTGTGGGTGGGATATGGGGGACAGGGGTACGGAGCCTCGTGCTGCATTGCCCACTAGTCCCTGGCTGGCTTCCAGAACAGGGAGGAGATTCCCACCGGCTGCTCTCCTTCCAGAGTCTATCCACACTTGAGGTGTGGCTGGACCTCCACCTGGGGCAGAGTGTTCTTTACAACATGCCCCTCCCCCAATGGGGATTTGTGTAGCAAAGAGGGGAGGAGGGGAAGGAGATGCAATCCTTTCTCTTCTAATCACCCAGACATTCCAGGGGCTTATGGGAGGGGATCTTTCCTTTGGCAGAGTGGGTCCCCCAAGCTAGAAGAGGGAGAGGGCTGGAGGCTAAGGAGTTTGGGGCTCCTGAGGCCAAGGGCAGGCTACAGACTCCCAGGCCCATTCTGCTGCACTGAGGGTTCTGTTTCAAACCCCCAGGGCAGGTGGATAGAGGGGAGTCTTTAGTCCATTATTTCCGGAAGAAGAATAGGGAAGAAGACTTTATTAAAATTGGAAACGCCCATCTGCTTTGGCCCCTCCCCAGTTTACTAAGTGGAGGAGGAGGGTTGGCTTATTTCCTTTCCCAGACCCTCAACACCTCTGGTGAGAGTCAGCAAGTCCGCCGCCCCAGCACTCTCAGAACCTTTCATCTGGGGGATCTCCAAGCACCCCACAAATAATTAAGTGTCATTATCGCTGGTCCCTTAGAAGAGGGATAGGCGTTTGGAGGTGCTGATGGGGTCACTTGGGGAGAGGCAGACAGGACACTGGAGGCTCCCTGGGTAGGGGTGTGGTAGAGGCCCCCAGCTAGACACGCTGGATCCCCAGAAGGGAAGGGGGAAAGGGCTATTGCTATAGAGTTGGGGGGAGGCCAGTTGGGCATAGCTATGGCTTTTAGTAGGTGGGTGAATGGGTAAAGTATGTCACCATCTCTGTAGAAGAATCAGCATAACAAAGTCACCCTGTTTACCCCCAAAGTGTGGTTGTGGAAGCTCAGGGTGTGGGTGGGCTGCTCCTTCCCACACAGTCCTTTGGGTCCCTGCCGCAGAGTGCAGCCAAGTGAGAAGAGAGGATTCCTCACACAGGCACCTCTGAAAGGGAGGCAACAGGACGGGGAGTACAGTGCGTCCCACACCCCTGAGGGGAGACATGGAGGGCAGAGGCACAAGAATGGGGCAGGAAAGGAGGGTAAGAGGCCAGAGCAGGCAGAGCAAAGACCCCCAGGCCACCACTGTGTCCCGGCTTCGACTGAGAGAGAGTGCGCTGTTTGTTCCAAGGACCGCCACACCGAAGGCCTTTGTAGCCCAGTGGGTGGACACCCGGGTGAGGCCTGATTATTGCTCAGTGGTCTCAGTAGTCCTGAGTGCAGTCAGCTGGGAGAGGACAGCATATTTGTGGGGGCCAGGAGTGTGCTCACTGGTTTTGCTTCTTGCCCTCTGATTTCCCACACCCTTCTGACAGAGCGAAAGGGAACATGATTGCGGGTTCCTCCTGTTCATCACAGGGACCACGATGCGCGAAGGGTTCCCCACCCCTACGGATTGACTGTTCATCTTCCCGACCCTGGGTGACACACAGCGTGCTTGGCCAGGATGTGCCCTCTGTGAGTGAGGTGAAGGCCTCTCCCTGCCCCCCACACTCCCTCAGCAGCCCCTGGAAGACCTCACAGGCACTTAGGACTCAAAGCAGGAGGGACAGAGGAGGCATGGCATGGGGGAAGGGGCTCTAGGGTTTGTTTGCGGTGGATGGGGGCCACTTGCTGGACCGGAACTATACTTTCTGCCTTCTGTCAGTAGAGGGGGGCTGGAGAGAAGGTAGTTAGGAGGTGGGGTGTCCCACTTTCCATTTCACCACTCCCTCTGCTAAACAGGAGGGTGACATTGAGCACTGGCCACGGTCAGTCAGTTCTGGTAGGACTGGGAGCACTTCTGGAGGGGACCAGCCAGGGTACTAACCTGGCTGATCATACCTCCCCTCCCCCCTAGGAAACTCAAACCTCTATTAACCACTGCCACTTCCAGGAACCTGGCCCTTCTTCCCACCTCTGGGTGCAGGTGGGCAAAATTAGCACCAATAAACAGGATTAGGAAAGCTCCCAAGGCAGCCTTCAGGTTCCCAGCTACTTTCAGAAGGGGAAGGTGGTTTCTGCCCTTCCACAAGCCCGGGGGAGCAGCTGACTACCAGGCGACTCCACAGTGTCCCCCTTGCTTCCGTAGCACAGCTCCCAGCCTAAATACTTAGGGGGCATCCTGGGGAAGAACTGAGCTGCAGACAGCCTTAGACCAGGTTCCGCCATCGAACCCATTCGGTACTCCTCTCCAGAAGTTCAAACTTCCAGCGCCAGGGGCTCTGGCAGGAAATGCCTTTAAAGTGTTGGGTGCTCACCGGGAAGGACCTGTCAGCGGGGTAGGGGTAGGAGAAGCGGCGTCAGAGGAAAAAGGTCCAGCCGCTAGCCCAGAGCCTCAGCCTCCGCTCGAAAGAAGGCTTGGCGGGAAGGGCAGCCGTGCGGGGCTGGGGGAAGTCCGAGAGGGGAGCTGGAAGGCCTAGGGGTGCTAAGCGCCGCTGCGTTCCTTTCGTAGGCCAGCCCAGCCTCCCCGCTCGCGTCCAACGATTGCCAGCTTTCCCGGGACAGGGCGCGACCCCCGCCCCCCCCCTCCCTGCAGCAGGGTGGGGGACCACAGAAGCCTCCGTACTGCGAGTCCTCTCCACAAAAAAGGTGCACTTTCCCAGCCCCGCGGAGGAGCCCCTCGGGGGAGGACGATACAAAAAGGCTGGGGCTCTTGGAAGGGGTGGGGGAGTTGGGGCCGCTTCCGCTCGCTTTCGGGAGGCGCGCGGGCTCTTGCCGCGCCCGGGACCCCTCCCGCGCGGCCCAAGCTGCGTCCCTCGCCGGAGGCCGAGCCGGCCTTCCCCACTCCCCACATCCCAGGCCCGCGCCTACTCTGGCTCCCCTGGAGCGCTGGGCTGGCTGGGCGCTGCCGGCGGGCCGGCTTGGTCCGGGGGGTCTTGGGGAGGCGGCTGGCGCGGGCTGCGGCCGCTGGGCCGCGGGGGCCTCCGAGCGTAGAGGAAGAGCGCGGGATCCGGCATGGGGTCGACGTCGTCCAGGGCGCGCCAGGTCGCCCAGTCCCGGCCCGGGCCCTTGGCGGCGGCCTTGGCGGCGGCCTCGGCGGCGGGCGGGCGGCGGGCCCGCTGTGCGCGCCGTCTGGGCCGGGGCTCGGCGGCGGCGGCGGGGCCCGGGCGGGGAGTCTGCAGTCTCTGGCGCGCCGCGTGCAACTGGCAGGAGAGGTAGGCGGCCGCCTCGGTGTGCTTCTGCAGCTCGGTGCCCAGCACGGTGGCACGGTGGCTGCGCCGCCGCAGCTCCTCCAGGAAGCGGCGCTCCTCCGCGCGTAAGCTGCAGCGCAGCGCGGACACCAGCGCCTCGCGCTGCGCCACCTCCCGCCGCAGCTCGGCGTTGGCGGCCGACCGCGCGGCCAGCTGCGACTCCAGCGCGCGACACTTGCTCTCTAGCTCCTGGGACGCTGCCTCTGGAGAGGGAAGTTGGAGAGGAGAGGTGATGGTCTCCCCCAGGCCCACCCTGCACAGCTCGCCCATCCACGTTACAGAGCCCCGCTCCGCCCTCCCTCTCCATTCACGGACTGCGCTGGCCTTCCTTTCTCTTCCTCAGGGCTCTTGCACCAATCCGACCCTCTGGCCTCTCTTATTCATCAGGTTTCAGCTAAATGCAAAACCCTCCCTGACCTGACCACTTGTGCACTTCATAAATATTTGTTGAACCCTTACTATATGCATTGTGCTAGGCATAGGGGATGTGGTGAATAATAAAACATTCCTCATGAAGCTTACAGCAAGCACAGTGGGAGAGGTACAGCGTATAATCACAAATAAATGTGAGGTTGTTTCTATGACATGTGCCAAGGCCATGACTCATAGGAGGCTGAGACCTAATCACGCTTCTCAAAAGAGCCACTTAGACTAGCAGGACTTGGAAGAATGAGTTGCAGTTTAGTGAAGAGCTCCAGAGGAGGGTGCTTTGAAGCCCCAGGTAGGAGAGACATGCAAGTGTGAGGGACTAAAAGACCTGGCACCTGGGAATGTGGGCAGGAAAGGGGAATCGGTGGGCCCTGGGGCTTGCTGTTTTTTTCATAGAGCATTTGTTACGGTGTGTAATTTATGTGTATTATTTATTGTTGCACTGAGTTTCAACACTGGATATATATTGACTAGAGAGCTTTAAAAAATAGTTCCTGGGGCCCTAATAAAGACCAACTGAATCAGGATCTCTGGGAACTGACACTTCTTCAATGAGCCCAGATTATTCCAAGGTACCCGCAGAGTTGAGGACCCCTGTGTCTCCCGGATCATGAGCTCCATTTCAGCAGGGAACATATCCTGGGATTAACACATGTGAGTATTTGTAGAGACAGAAATAGCTGAAAGGTTGACAAAAGGTAGGCAAAAGGTGACTCCAGAAAGGAGAGGAAAGTCAGCAAGTGGAAGGGGGACAGAAAAAGGAAGGCCAAACCCACTGAGAGAGAAAATAAAAACCAGGACACTGGGCAATACTTTGAGCTCAGATGACCCCTGAAACCCTTTCAGAGGAAGGATAGTGGGGATAGGGTGGGTGAAGGTTGCTGTTGTTAAAGAACTGGTGTTTGGGATGTATGCCCCCTTCCTCCAAGTATTGAGGGATGAAGAGGTTGCCCCTGGTTGCCACTTAAAGAGGTGGGCAGAATTCGTTCAAGTCTATAAATGTTTATATCTTTATGTGTGAATATGCAAAGCAATTTGTACAACTCTCAATGTTTTATGTTAAACTTCAGCTTTCTCCATTTCTCCATGCCTAAGTCTTGGTCATGTATGTAGCTCTTGATCTATGAACAGCATGTCAATATGGCAGGGAATCCTGTCCCTGCTAAATCCTTCCCAGGTAAGAAGGACTACATGATTCATTTTAAATTAAGCATTTACCAAGTCCCTCTCCATGTCTTGCACCTGGAGACAATGGATAATACCCAGTCCCAGTTCTCAGAGATCATATAATTTTGGTGATTAAGATCTCAACAATGGAGCCCCTCCCTTTGAAAAAAAGTTTTAATTGTAACAAAAACCAAATAACATAGAGTTTACCATCTTAACCATTTTTAAGTGTACAGTTCAGTAATTTTAAGTAAACTCACATTGTTGTGCAACAGTTCTTTAGAACTTTTTTGTTTTGCAAAACTGAAACTCTGTGCTCAGTGAACACCATCTCCTCCTCCCTCTATTTTATGGTTGAAGTAATAATCTGTAAACAAATATTTTAGTGGCATTGCTTCAATGGCAAAAAGTCGTGCTTTTGTAAAATGAGGGATTTGCTGATGTTACCTGTTTCTTTTTCTCGTCATCTAGATAAAGTTCCTTCAAATCATGGACTCCATATTGCCGTTGTGTTATATCTCACCATTCAACATCTTGTAGGGTGTGGACACTGACTGGGGAAATCACTTGTGCAAGGATGGGAAAGATTAGGGAGGTAGGTCATATAGAAAGGAATAAAATCAGCCAGATGGACTTCCTGGGTACCAGACTCTTCCTGCGTTCATTTTCCTACTTTGCAAAGAGACATGGACACAAGGTATGGTGGTGCAGGATATATATTGACCAGATAGGTAGGCAAATGGGGCTGACATCCTGCATCTGTTCAATAAACTGAGGAGTGGCTGTCTCCCATGTCTGGACTGGGGACAGAGAAGGCTTGGGTCCTACCACTTGGTGGGGAGAAGGTGACCTGTTGGGGGCCCCGTGTGGCATTTCCCCACCAGTTATCCTTCTCTTACCTTGCTGATGAGACTGGGCGTCCCTCATCTCCAGGTCACGAGTCAGTTCTGGGGGGAGGAGAGAAAAGAAAAGGCAGTCGTGGGCGCGCGTGCGTGTGTGTGTGTGTGTGTGTGTGTGTGTGTTGGGGGGTGGATGTATGAGAGAGATGGAGGGAGAGAGATTGGGGAATCACAACTCAGTAAAAGTGGCAATATTAGCACCCTTAGAGGCCATCTAAATCACCTCCCCTACCTATTTTACTGCAGTCCAGTGAGGGGAACAGATGAAGAGAGGTGCAAGGCACAGCCTGAGCCTGACTGGCCTGATTCTAAGCCCAGAGATCTTTCCAGTGCAAGTACCATGAGCTGCATTTGGAGATTAGTTCAACCCTTGGACTGAGGAGCCCAACTTGCTTTTGGGGCTAGGAGAGTATTTGCTCCTTCCCAAAGGTGATATACAAATATCTAACATGACAGCCAATCAGAGCCCACTCTGGAGGACCCTCTGGTGCCGGCACAATCCCTTTAAGGTTTAGCTGGTGGATGTGGGAAGGCTGGAGGGTCCTGAGCTGCTTGGGGGTCCTGGAGGGGAACTCAGGGCAGTACTATTTACCAATAGGGTACATGTGTTTCACTGTTTCATAGCCAGTACTACTGTGCCTATGTTATTTTCTGAACATCTGCCCAGCTTCTTTCCAAGCCGTTTTCCGCCATATTCCACAAGACAAGGAGAGGGGCTTCAAGGACGACAGCGCCACCTGGTGATGAAAGGCCTACATGACACTTGCCTTGGCGCTGAGGGGGCGGGGCCAGCCCGCTAAGGGCGCGGGTGTTAAGAGAGGTTTCATCCGGGGCGCTAGCAGCCCAGCCACCACCCTTGTGCCTCCCTGTCTTCCCAGTCCTCATTCCTTACCTCCCAGGATGCCCCATTCCTCGGCCAGCTGAGTTCGATCATTTTTTCAGCCCCACCTCAACTCCCCCAACTCCATCATGGCTCTGCTGGGAAAAGGGTGGGAGGGAGCCCCGCAGCAGCTGGTGACAGAGGACATTTCCTCTGGAGCAAGTGTGTGTGCTTGCAGGGATGCAATCTGGTGCTTAAAGGGAGGAGGTGTGGACCTGGGAGTGGGATAAGGGAGCAAATCTTCGGGATCAATGCAACATCTACAGAGTTTACCCTTGGGGGCCCTCTGCCCCTCCTTACTGGCTCTTGCCTTGGGAGGGAGGCTGTTGCTAGGAGACGGAGAGCCAGGGTACCTGGGCCTTTTGCTGTGACCTGAGTCTGAACCTTCTTCCTGGAGCCCTAGGGAGGACCCTGATGCCTCTATCCTCCAGGGCTTCCGGGAGCCAACTTGGCCCCTCCTGCCCAAGGGATCTGGCTCTGCCACTGTCTCCCAGGGGGCTGGTTTCACCCCTAATCAGGGAAGTTGGAGGAGGGAATTGGGTTCCACTCCCTCATCCAACAGATCTCCCTGCCCTCCCACCTTCAGAAGGGCATGTAGTGAGATCAGGTACCCTGTGTGACCTTGGGCCAGTAATAGCACCTCTCTGAGCCCCAGTATTCTCCTCTGTGAAATGGAGACAAAATCACACCTGCCTGTCATGGGGCTATTGCTAGGATTAAATTAGAGAAAATAAACAGAGGGCCCAATCCAGGGCTGAGTCAGTGCTGAATACATGGGGCAGTTCTTGCTATCATCCAGGCTGCCTCAGCACTCAGAATACACCCACTCATCTCTTAAACCCCTTCAGTCTGAATGGCACCCCTTTATGGCAGGCTCTTTCTGAAGCCCTGCCCACTTGGTTCCTACACTCCCTCATCCCATCTCCCATCCCCTTCCTAGCCTCTGAGTCCTGATTTATTTTATTTATATATATTCACATATATTTTATATATATGTATTTAAATTTTTTTTTTTAATTTATTTATTTGACAGAGAGAAACATAGCTAGAGAGGGAACACAAGCAGGGGGAGTGAGAGAGGGAGAAGCGGACTTCCCGCCAAGCAGGGAGCCCGATGCGGGACTCGATCCAGGGTCTCCGGCCGGGATCATGACCTGAGCCGAAGGCAGTCGCTTAACCAACTGAGCCACCCAGGCGCCCCTATATATATGTATTTTAAGATTTTGTTTATTTATTTATTTAAGAAAGAAAGAGCCAGAGAGAGAGAGAGAGAGAGAGAGAGAGAGACACTTCAAGATGGGGGAGAGGCTGAGGAAAAGCCCATGTGGGGCTCAATCTCAAGACCTTGAGATCATGACCTGAGGGAAAATCATGCTGGATGCTCAGCCCAGCCCAACCAACTGAGCCACCAGGTGCCCATATATATATGCCCATATAATATATATATATTTTATCCATTTATCTGACAGAGAGAAACACAGCTAGAGAGGGAACACAAGCAGAGGGAGTGAGAGAGGGAGAAGCAGGCTTTCCTGCTGAGCAGGGAGCCTGATGCGGGGCTCGATCCTGGGACTCCAGGATCAAGACCCGAGCCAAAGACAGAAGCTTAAGGACTGAGCCACCCAGGCATCCCGACCCCCCTATATATATATATTTTTTTTTAAATTTATTTTATTTTATTTTATCTTAATTTATTTTATCTTAAAATTTTATTTTATCTTAAAACTTTTTATTTATTTATTTGACAGAGAGAGAGATTACAAATAGGCAGAGAGGCAGGCAGAGAGAGAGGAGGAAGCAGGCTCCCTGCTGAGCAAAGAGCTCCCTGCTGAGCAAAGAGCCTAGGTCCCTGAGATAATGACCTGAGCCGAAGGCAGAGGCTTAACTCAGGAGCCACCCAGGCACCCAAATTTATTTTATTTTTTAAAGTAGGCTCCGTGCCCAACAAGGGGCTTGAACTCACAACTCTGGGATTAAGTGTCCCATGCTCTACTCTCTGAGGCAGCCAGGTATCCCTCTGAGTCTCTGTTTAATCTCCTTGAAAAAAATCTTTGTTCTGCTCCATTCCCCTCACTCCTCCACCCTTTGGAAGAAGGGCCTTATTTGGTTATTTCAGCCCTAAGAGTGGCTGGTCCAGGCCAGCCCAGAGTTATTTTTATCTCCTTAATTGATAACCAAGAGGTGCAGCCCCATACTCAGCTGGGAAGGCTGCTGGGGGCTGTTCCAGCCTCTTACACTCTCCTGGGATGTGGCCTATGTCCTGAGCAGAAGAACCAAGATGTTCAGAATTAGGGCAAAGCAAAAAAGAAATTAGGGCAAGAGCTGTAGGGTCTTAGGGTACACTCATTCTCATTTTTCTTTAATGTTATCACTGTAATGAAAAGTTGCATCGGGCAAGAGCATCAGGCAGGGGTGAATTGGTGTGGGCCATCCCTGCCCCCTGGGCTGACCTCTGCTGCCATCCAGGTTTCAGGGGAGATCGCAGGGAGCCTGGCCTAGGAATGTAGCCATTCTGTATATGGAGCCAGAGGAGGGTGTGGCAGTGGAGAGTCAGGATGACCAGCTTCTCCTGGCACAGAGTGAGAAGCCCAACACGTCACTCAGTTTCCCCTCTAGAGAATGGGGAGCCTCCCATGCACAGAGGCTGGAAGGGAGCTAGAAGTCTGAGCATCTTGGGGAGAGGGTGTGCGGGCAGCTGTGGAGGCACACACAGCTGAGAGTCTGGAGCTCTGGGTTAATCTTGGCTCTGTCACTAGCATATTGTGTGGCGCTCTCTCTTGCTTTCTCTCTTTACGTCTCAGTTTACCTACTTGTATAATGAAGACATTAGGCTCTTCCAACTGACATATTCTATGAGTCACTGACTCTAAAGCCTGTACTTGGAGACACAGCTTGGGTGAGCACTTGGGCCAGAGCCCAGCCTCTGAGAAGGCCAGACAGCTGAAGCCTGAGGTCCAAGAGCAGAGGTCAGGCAGGCCTGGGATTTGGCTTCATTCTTGGTGCCTCCTTCTGTCTTGTTCACAAATCCAATCTGTTGCCAAGTCCTTCCCTTCACCCTGTCTGCCCCCAGTCTTCCCCTTCCTACCCTTTTCATCTTTCCCCAGACCATTTCATCGGCCCCACCACTAGTCTCCTTGCCTTCCCCCAATTCATCTTCCATACAACTGCCAAGTTTTGAGTTTTGTAATGCAGCATGATGCTCTTCAGAAACCTTCAGTGGCTCCCTACTCCCCAGGAGAACAGGCCAAACTTCTTAGCTGTCCTGATACTTGTCAGAGTCT